>CAMRHE010001309.1:0-137118 GCA_947044405.1 Leptodactylus fallax
ACATCATGTATTACATTACTGTATTTATTACATACTCTCTGTATATTATATATACATCAGGTTTTAAATTACTATATTTTATATACTCTATGTACATTATATATCCATCATCTAATAGATTACCATATTTATTATATACTTTGTGAATATTATATGTACCTCATGCTTTACATTACTATATTTATTATATACTGTGTGTATATTATATATACATCATGTATTGCATTACTATATTTATTGTATACTCTGTGTATATTATATACATCATATATTACATTATTATACTTTAATATACTCTGTTTACAGTATATACATCATATATAACATTGCCATATTTATTATATACTCTGGGTTTATTATATATACATCCAGTATTACATTACTATATTTATTATATACTCTGTGTACATTATGTAAACATCCTTTATTACATTTCAATATTTATTATATACTCTGTGTATATTAAATATACATCATGTATTACATTACTATATTTATTATATACTCTGTGTATATTATATATACATCATGTTCTACATTACTATATTTTATATACTCTGTGAATATTATATATCCGTCATGTAATACATTACCATATTTATTATATACTTTGTGAATATTATATATACATCCTGCATTACATTACTATATTTATCATGTACTCTGTGTATATTATATATACTTCATATATTACATTATTATACTTTAATATACTCTGCTTACAGTATATATATACATCCTTTATTACATTGCAATATGTATTATATATTCTGTGTTTATTATATATACATCCTTTATTACATTGCTATATTTATTATATACACAGGGTCTATTATATATACATCATGTATCACATTACTATATTTATTATATAGCTGTGCTGTGTATATTATATGTACATCATATATTACATTATTATACTTTAATATACTCTGTTTACATTATATATACATCCTTTATTACATTGCAATATTTATTATATATTCTGTATATATATATATATATACATTCTATATTTATTATATACTCTGGGTTTATTATATGTACATCATGTATTACATTACTATATTTATTATATACTCTGTGTATATTGTATATACATCCTTTATTACTTTTCAATATTTATTATATACTCTGTTTATATTAAATATACATCATGTATTACATTACTATATTTATTATATACTCTATGTATATTATATATACATCATGTTTTACATTACTATATTTTATATACTATGTGTACATTTTATATCCATCATCTAATACATTACCATATTTATTATATACTTTGTGAATATTATATATATCTCATGCATTACAATACTATATTTATTATATACTCTGTGTATATTATATATACATCATGTATTGCATTACTATATTTATTGTATACTCTGTGTATATTATATATACATCATATATTACATCATTATACTTTAATATACTCTGTTTACAGTATATATACATCCTTTCTTACATTTTAATATTTATTATATAGTCTGTGTATATTATATATACATCCTTTACTACATTGCTATATTTATTATATACTCTGGGGTTATTATATGTACATCATGTATTACATTACTATATTTATTATATACGCTGTGTATATTATATATACATCCTTTATTACATTTCAATATTTATTATATACTATGTGTATATTAAATATACATCATGTATTACATTACTATATTTATTATATACTCTGTGTATATCATATATACATCATGTTTTACATTACTATATTTAATATACTCTGTGTACATTATATATCCATCATGTAATATATTACCATATTTATTATATACTTTGTGAATATTATATATACATCCTGCATTACATTACTATATTTATTATATACTCTATGTATATTGTATAGATATCTTGTATTGCATTACTATATTTATTGTATACTCTGTATATATTATATATACATCATATATTACATTATTATACTTTAATATACTCTGTTTACAGTATATATACATCCTTTATTACATTACTATATTTATTATATACTCTGAGTTATATTATATATACATCACGTATTACATTACTATATTTATCACATACTCTGTATATATTATATATACATCATGTTTTACATTACTATATTTTATATACTCTGTGTATATTATATATACATCATGTATTACATTAGTATACTTTAATATACTCAGTTTACTTTATATATACATCCTTTATTACATTGCAATATTTATTATATATTCTGTGTATATTATATATACATTCTTTATTACATTACTATATTTATTATATACTCTGGAATTATTAAATATACATCATGTATTACATTACTATATTTATTATATACTCTGTGTATATTATATATACATCCTTTATTACATTATTGTATTATATGTACATCACATATTACATCAGTATATATATTAAAAACTCTGTTTATATTATATATACACCATGTATTACATTACTATATTTATTATATACACTGTGTATATTATATATACATCATGTATTACATTACTATACTTTAATATACCCTGTTTACAGTATATATACATCATGTATTACATTACTATATTTATCACATACTCTGTGTATATTATATATACATCATGTTTTACATTACTATATTTTATATACTCTGTGTATATTATGTATACATCATGTATTACATTATTATACTTTAATATACTCTGTTTACATTATATATACATCCTTTATTACATTGCAATATTTATTATATATTCTGTGTATATTATATATACATTCTTTATTACATTACTATATTTATTATATACTCTGGGTTTATTATATATACATTTTGAATTAAATTGCTATATTTATTATATACTCTGTGTATATTATATATACATCCTTTATTACATTACTGTATTATATGTACATCACCTATTACATCAGTATATTTATTAAATACTCTGTTTATATTATATATACATCATGTATTACATTACTATATTTATTATAGACTCTGTGTATATTATATATACATCATGTATTGCATTACTATATTTATTGTATACTCTGTGTATATTATATATACATCATATATTACATTATTATACTTTAATATACTCTGTTTACAGTATATATACATCCTATATTGCATTGCAATATTTTTTATATATATATTGTATATATTATATATATAGCCTTTATTACATTGCTATATTTATTATATACTCTGTGTATATTATATATACATCATGTTTTACATTACTATATTTTATATTCTCTGTGTACATTATATATCCATCATGTAATATATTACCATATTTATTATATACTTTGTGAATATTATATATACATACTGCATTACATTACTATATTTATTATATACTGTTTGTATATTGTATATACATCTTGTATTGCATTACTATATTTATTGTATGCTCTGTGTATATATATATATACATCATATATTACATTATTATACTTTAATACACTCTGTTTACAGTACAGTACATATACATCCTTTATTACATTGCTATATTTGTTATATACTCTGAGTTTATTATATATACATCATGTATTACATTACTATATTTATCACATACTCTGTGTATATTATATATACATCATGTTTTACATTACTATATTTTATATGCTCTGTGTATATTATATATACATCATAGATTACATTATTATACTTTAATATACTCTGATTATATTACATATACATCCTTTATTACATTGCAATATTTATTATATATTCTGTGTATAATATATATACATCCTGTATTACATTACTATATTTATTATATACTCTGGGTCTATTATATATACATCATGTATTACATTACTATATTTATTATATACTCTGTGTATATTATATATACATCCTTTATTACATTACTGTATTATACTGGACATCACATATTACATCAGTATATTTATTATATACTCTGTTTATATTATAGTATACATCATGTATTACATTACTATATTTATTATATACTCTGTGTATATTATATATACATCATGTATTGCATTACTATATTTATTGTATACTCTGTGTATATTATATATACATCATATATTACATTATTATACTTTAATATACTCTGTTTACAGTATATATACATCATGTATTACATTACTATATATATTATAAACTCTGTGTATATTATATATACATCCTTTATTACTTTTCAATATTTATTATATACTCTGTTCAATTAAATATACATCATGTATTACATTACTTATTTATTACATACTCTGTCTACATTATATATACATCATGTTTTACATTACTATATTTTATATACTCTGTGTACATTATATATCCATCATCTAATAGATTACCATATTTATTATACACTTTGTGAATATTATATATACATCCTGCATAACATCGCGATTATATTCATTATATTCTCTGTGTATATTATATATACATCATGTATTGCATTACTATATTTATTGAGAATACTGTGTATATTATATACATCATATATTACATTATTATACTTTAATATACTCTGTTTACAGTATATATACAACATTTATTACATTGCCATATTTATTATATACTCTGGGTTTATTATATATACATCATGTATTACATTAATATATTTATTACATACTCTGTGTACATTATGTAAACATCCTTTATTACATTTCAATATTTATTATATACTCTGTGTATATTAAATATACATAATGTATTACATTACTATATTTATTATATACTCTGTGTATATTATATATGCATCATGTTCTACATTACTATATTTTATATACTCTGTGAACATTACATATCTGTCATGTAATACATTACCATATTTATTATATACTTTGTGAATATTATATATACATCCCCCAGCATTACATTACTATATTTATTATGTACTCTGTGTATATTATATATACTTCATATATAACATTATTATACTTTAATATACTCTGTTTACAGTATATATATACATCCTTTATTACATTGCAATATTTATTATATATTCTGTGTATATTATATATACATCCTTTATTACATGGCTCTATTTATTATATAAGAAGGGTTTATTATATATACATCATGTATTACATTACTATATTTATTATACACTCTGTGTACATTATATGTACATCATATATTACATTATTATACTTTAATATACTCTGTTTACATTATATATACATCCTTTATTACATTGCAATATTTAATATATATTCTGTATATATTATATATATATATATTCTTTATTACATTACTATATTTATTATATACTCTGGGTTTATTATATGTACATCAGGTATTACATTACTATATTTATTATATACTCTGTGTATATTATATATACATCCTTTATTACTTTTCAATATTTATTATATACTCTGTTTATATTAAATATACATCATGTATTACATTACTATATTTATTATATACTCTGTGTATATTATATATACATCATGTTTTACATTACTATATTTTATATACTCTGTGTACATTATATATCCATCATCTAATACATTACCATATTTATTATATACTTTGTGAATATTATATATATATGTCATGCATTACATTACTATATTTATTATATACTCTGTGTATATTATATATACATCCTTTATTACATTACTGTATTATATGTACATCACATATTACATCAGTATATTTATTAAATACTCTGTGTATATTATATATACATCATGTATTACATTACTATATTTATTATATACACTGTGTGTATTATATATACATCATATATTACATTATTATACTTTAATATACTCTGTTTACAGTATATATACATCATGTATTACATTACTATATTTATCACATACTCTGTGTATATTATATATACATCATGTTTTACATTACTATATTTATATACTCTGTCTATATTATATATACATCATGTATTAAATTATTATTGTTTACACTATATATACATCCTTTATTACATGCAATGTTTATTATATACTCTGTGTATATTATATATACATCCTATATTACATTAGTATATTTATTATATACTCTGGGTATATTATATATACATCATGTATTACATTGCTATATTTATTATATACTCTGTGTATATTATATATACATCATTTATTACATTACTATATTTATTATATACTCTGTGTTATATTATATATACATCATGTATTACATTACTGTATTTATTATATACTCTGTATATATTATATATACATCATATATTACATTATTGTACTTATAATATACTCTGTTTACAGTATATATACATCATATATTACATTATTATACTTTATTATATACTCTGTGTATATTATATATACATCCTATATTACATTGCTATATTTATTATATACACTGTGTATATATATATATATATCATATATTACATTACTATATTTATTATATACTCTGGGGATATTATATATACATCATGTATTACATTACTATATTTATTTATACTCTGTGTACATTATATATACATCCTTTATTACATTGCAATATTTATTATATACTCTGGGTATATTATATATACATCATGTATTACATTACTATATTTATTATATACTCTGTGGATATTATATATACATCATGTTTTACATTACTATATTTTATATACTCTGTGTACATTATATATCCATCATCTAATACATTACTATATTTATTATATACTCTGTGAATATTATATGTACATCATGCATTACATTACTATATTTATTATATACTCTGTGTATATTATATATACATCATGTATTGCATTACTATATTTATTGTATACTCTGTGTATATTATATATACATCATATATTACATTATTATACTTTAATATACTCTGTTTACAGTATATATACATCATTTATTACATTGCCATATTTATTATATACTCTGGGTATATTATATATACATCATTTATTACATTACTATATATATTATATACTCTGTGTATATTATATATACATCCTGTATTACATTACTATATTATATGACATCACATATTACATCAGTATATTTATTAAATACTCTGTGTATATTAAATGTACATCATGTATTACATTACTATATTTATTATATACTCTGTGTATATTATATGTACATCATGTATTACATTACTATACTTTATTATACACTCTGTGTACATTATATATACATCCTTTATTAAATTGCCATATTTATTATATACTCTGGGTATATTAAATATACATCATGTATTACATTACTATATTTATTATATACTCTGTGTATATTATATAGACATCATTTATTACATTACTATATTTTATATACTCTGTGTACATTATATATCCATCATCTAATAGATTACCATATTTATTATATACTTTGTGAATATTATATGTACATCATGCATTACATTACTATATTTATTATATACTCTGTGTATATTATATATACATCATGTATTGCATTACTATATTTATTGTATACTCTGTGTATATATATATACATCATATATTACATTATTATACTTTAATATACTCTGTGTACAGTATATATACATCATTTACTACATTGCCATATTTATTATATACTCTGGGGTTATTATATATACATCATGTATTACATTACTATATTTATTATATACTCTGTGTACATTATGTATACATCCTTTATTACATTTCAATATTTATTATATACTCGGTGTATATTAAATATGCATCATGTATTACATTACTATATTTATTATATACTCTGTGTATATCATATATACATCATGTTCTACATTACTATATTTTATATACTCTGTGTACATTATATATCTATCATGTAATACATTACCATATTTATTATATACTTTGTGAATATTATATATACATCCCGCGCATTACATTACTATATTTATTATGTACTCTGTGTATATTATATATACTTCATATATTACATTATTATACTTTAATATACTCTGTTTACAGTATATATATACATCCTTTATTACATTGCAATATTTATTATATATTCTGTGTATATTATATATACATCCTTTATTACATGGCTATATTTATTATATACGCAGGGTTTATTATATATACATCATGTATTACATTACTATATTTATTATATACTCTGTGTACATTATATGTACATCATATATTACATTATTATACTTTAATATACTCTGTTTACATTATATATACATCCTTTATTACATTGCAATATTTAATATATATTCTGTATATATTATATATATATATTCTTTATTACATTACTATATTTATTATATACTCTGGGTTTATTATATGTACATCAGGTATTACATTACTATATTTATTATATACTCTGTGTATATTATATATACATCCTTTATTACTTTTCAATATTTATTATATACTCTGTTTATATTAAATATACATCATGTATTACATTACTATATTTATTATATACTCTGTGTATATTATATATACATCATGTTTTACATTACTATATTTTATATACTCTGTGTACATTATATATCCATCATCTAATACATTACCATATTTATTATATACTTTGTGAATATTATATATATATAATCATGCATTACATTACTATATTTATTATATACTCTGTGTATATTATATATACATCATGTATTACATTACTATATTTATTGTATACTCTGTGTGTATTATATATACATCATATATTACATTATTATACTTTATTATATACTCTGTGTACAGTATATATACATCATGTATTACATTACTATATTTATCATATACTCTGTGTATATTATATATACATCATGTATTACATTACTATATTTATTATATACTCTGTGTATATTATATATACATCATGTATTACATTATTATATTTAATATACTCTGTTTACATTATATATACATCCTTTATTACATTGCATAATATTTATTATATATTCTGTGTATATTATATATACATCCTTTATTACATTACTATATTTATTATATACTCTGGGTTTATTATATATACATCATGTATTACATTACTATATTTATTATATACTCTGTGTATATTATATATACATCCTTTATTACATTACACAAACTCAGTATATTTATTATATACTCTGTGTATATTATATATACATCATGTATTACATTACTATATTTATTATATACTCTGTGTATATTATATATACATCATGTATTACATTACTATACTTTATTATATACTCTGTGTACATTATATATACATCATATATTACATTACTATACTTTATTATATACTCTGTTTATATTATATATACATCCTGTATTACATTACTATATTTATTATATACTCTGTGTATATTATATATATATCTTGTATTGCATTACTATATTTATTGTATACTCTGGGTATATTATATATACATCATATATTACATTACTATACTTTAATATACTCTGTGTATATTATATATACATCCTTTATTACATTACTATATTTATTATATACTCTGTGTTATATTATATATACATCATGTATTACATTACTATATTTATTATATACTCTGTGTATATTATATATACATCATGTTTTACATTACTATATTATTATATACTCTGTGTATATTATATATACATCATATATTACATTATTATACTTTATTATATACTCTGTTTACATTATATATACATCCTTTATTACATTGCAATATTTATTATATATTCTGTGTATATTATATATACATCCTTTATTACATTACTATATTTATTATATACTCTGGGTATATTATATATACATCATGTATTACATTACTATATTTATTATATACTCTGTGTATATTATATATACATCCTTTATTACATTACATATTTATTATATACTCTGGTTTATTATATGTACATCACATATTACATTAGTATATTTATTATATACTCTGTTTATATTATATATACATCATGTATTACATTACTATATTTATTATATACTCTGTGTATATTATATATACATCATGTATTACATTACTATATTTATTATATACTCTGTGTATATTATATATACATCATGTATTACATTACTATATTTATTATATACTCTGTGTATATTATATATCACATCATATTACATTACTATATTTATTATATACTCTGTGTATATTATATATACATCATGTATTACATTACTATATTTATTATATACTCTGTGTATATTATATATACATCATGTATTACATTACTATATTTATTATATACTCTGTGTATATTATATATACATCATGTATTACATTACTATATTTATTATATACTCTGTGTATATTATATATACATCATGTATTACATTACTATACTTTATTATATACTCTGTGTACATTATATATACATCATTTATTACATTACTATATTTATTATATACTCTGTGTATATTATATATACATCATGTATTACATTACTATATTTATTATATACTCTGTGTATATTATATATACATCATGTATTACATTACTATATTTATTATATACTCTGTGTATATTATATATACATCCTATATTACATTATTATATTTATTATATACTCTGTGTATATTATATATACATCATGTATTACATTACTATATTTATTATATACTCTGTGTATATTATATATACATCATGTATTACATTACTATATTTATTATATACTCTGTGTATATTATATATACATCCTTTATTAATATTAATATATTATATACTAATATTATATATACATCAGTACATTACTATATTTATTATATACTCTGTGTATATTATATATACATCATGTATTGCATTACTATATTTATTGTATACTCTGTGTATATTATATATACATCATATATTACATTATTATACTTTAATATACTCTGTTTACAGTATATATACATCCTATATTACATTGCAATATTTATTATATATACTGTGTATATTATATATACATCCTTTATTACATTACTATATTTATTATATACTCTGGGTATATTATATATACATCATGTATTACATTACTATATTTATTATATACTCTGTGTATATTATATATACATCCTGTATTACATTACTATATTTATTATATACTCTGTGTACATTATATATACATCATGTATTACATTACTATATTTATTATATACTCTGTGTATATTATATATACATCATGTATTACATTACTATATTTATTATATACTCTGTGTATATTATATATACATCATGTATTACATTTACTATATTTATTATATACTCTGTGTATATTATATATACATCATGTATTACATTACTATATTTATTATATACTCTGTGTATATTATATATACATCATGTATTACATTACTATATTTATTGTATACTCTGTGTATATTATATATACATCATATATTACATTATTATACTTTAATATACTCTGTGTACATTATATATACATCATTTATTACATTGCTATATTTATTATATACTCTGGGTATATTATATATACATCATGTATTACATTACTATATTTATTATATACTCTGTGTATATTATATATACATCATATATTACATTACTATATTTATTATATACTCTGTGTATATTATATATACATCATGTATTACATTACTATATTTATTATATACTCTGTGTGTATATTATATATACATCATGTATTACATTACTATATTTATTATATACTCTGTGTATATTATATATACATCATGTATTACATTACTATATTTATTATATACTCTGTGTATATTATATATACATCATGTATTACATTACTATATTTATTATATACTCTGTGTATATTATATATATTATACATCTATATATTACATTACTATATTTATTAATATACTCTGGTTATATTATATATACATCATGTATTACATTACTATATTTATTATATACTCTGTGTATATTATATATACATCATGTATTACATTACTATATTTATTATATACTCTGTGTATATTATATATACATCATATATTACATTATTATACTTTAATATACTCTGTTTACATTATATATACATCCTATATTACATTGCAATATTTATTATATACTCTGTGTATATTATATATACATCCTTTATTACATTACTATATTTATTATATACTCTGGGTTTATTATATATACATCATGTATTACATTACTATATTTATTATATACTCTGTGTATATTATATATACATCCTGTATTACATTACTATATTTATTATATACTCTGTGTATATTATATATACATCATATATTACATTACTATATTTATTATATACTCTGTGTATATTATATATACATCATGTATTACATTACTATATTTATTATATACTCTGTGTATATTATATATACATCATGTATTACATTACTATATTTATTATATACTCTGTGTATATTATATATACATCATGTATTACATTACTATATTTATTATATACTCTGTGTATATTATATATACATCATGTATTACATTACTATATTTATTATATACTCTGTGTATATTATATATACATCATGTATTACATTACTATATTTATATATATACTCTGGTATATTATATATACATCATGTATTACATTACTATATTTATTATATACTCTGTGTATATTATATATACATCCTTTATTACATTACTATATTTATTATATACTCTGTGTATATTATATATACATCATGTATTACATTACTATATTTATTATATACTCTGTGTATATTATATATACATCATATATCTCTGTGTATATATATTACTATATTTATTGTATACTCTGTGTATATTATATATACATCATATATTACATTATTATACTTTAATATACTCTGTTTACATTATATATACATCCTTTATTACATTGCTATATTTATTATATACTCTGTGTATATTATATATACATCCTTTATTACATTACTATATTTATTATATACTCTGGGTATATTATATATACATCATGTATTACATTACTATATTTATTATATACTCTGTGTATATTATATATACATCATGTATTACATTACTATATTTATTATATACTCTGTGTACATTATATATACATCATATATTACATTACTATATTTATTATATACTCTGTGTATATTATATATACATCATGTATTACATTACTATATTTATTATATACTCTGTGTATATTATATATACATCATGTATTACATTACTATATTTATTATATACTCTGTGTACATTATATATACATCATGTATTACATTACTATATTTATTATATACTCTGTGTATATTATATATACATCATATATTACATTACTATATTTAATATACTCTGTACATTATATATACATCATTTATTACATTGCTATATTTATTATATACTCTGTGTATATTATATATACATCATGTATTACATTACTATATTTATTATATACTCTGGGTATATTATATATACATCATGTATTACATTACTATATTTATTATATACTCTGTGTATATTATATATACATCATATATTACATTACTATATTTTTATATACTCTGTGTATATTATATATACATCATGTATTACATTACTATATTTATTATATACTCTGTGTATATTATATATACATCATGTATTACATTACTATATTTATTATATACTCTGTGTATATTATATATACATCATATATTACATTACTATATTTATTATATACTCTGTGTACATTATATATACATCATTTATTACATTACTATATTTATTATATACTCTGTGTATATTATATATACATCTATGTACATTACTATATTTATTATATACTCTGTGTATATTATATATACATCATGTATTACATTACTATATTTATTAATATATTATATATACATCCTTATTACATTCATATTTATTATATACTCTGTGTATATTATATATACATCATATATTACATTACTATATTTATTATATACTCTGTGTATATTATATATACATCATGTATTACATTACTATATTTATTATATACTCTGTGTATATTATATATACATCCTGTATTACATTACTATATTTATTATATACTCTGTGTATATTATATATACATATATATACATTATATATTATTATACTTTAATATACTCTGTGTACATTATATATACATCATTTATTACATTATATATTTATTATATACTCTGTGTATATTATATATATACATCATGTATTACATTACTATATTTATTATATACTCTGTGTATTATATTATATATATATATACTTAAATCATGTATATATATACATTACTATATTTATTATATACTCTGTGTACATTATATATATATATACATACATTACTATATTTTATATACATCATTATATATATTTATTATTAATGTATATTATATACTCTGTGTATATTATATATATATTACATTACTATATTTATTACATATCTGTGTATATTATATATATTTATTATATATATTATATACCTGTATTATTATATATCCTGTGTACATATATATACTTCATTTACATACATTACTATATTTATTATATACTCTGTGAATATTATATATCAGTACTATATTATTATATACCTGTGTATATTATATATACATCCTTTAACTACATTACTATATACTCTGTGTATATTATATATACATCATGTATTACATTACTATATTTATTATATACTCTGTGTATATATATATACATACAGTTTACATTACTATATTTAATATACTATTATATATACATCATGTATTACATTACTATACTTTATTATATACTCTGTTGTATATTATATATACATGTATTAATTACTATATTTATCACATACTCTGTGTATATTATATATCTTGTATTGCATTACTATATTTAGTATACTCTGTCTATATTATATATACATCATGTATTACATTATTATACTTTATATATATATATCATCGTTATTACATTGCTATATTTATTATATACTCTGTGTATATTATATATACATTGTATATATATATTTATTATATACTCTGTGTATATTATATATACATACATTTGTATTACATTACTATATTTATTATATACTTGTGTATATTATATATACATCCTGTATTACATTACTATATATATTATAATACTCTCAGTATATATAAATATATATACATTATATATATACTATTATATATATATATATAAATATTTATTATATATACATGGTATTACTATATTTATTATATACTCTGTGTATATTATATATACATCATGTATTGCATTACTATACTATTATATACTCTGTGTACATTATATATACATCATATATTACATTATTATACTTTAATATACTCTGTTTACATATATATACATCCTATATTACATTGCAATATTTATTATATATCTCTGTGTATATTATATATACATCCTTTATTACATTACTATATTTATTATATACTCTGGGTTTATTATATATACATCATGTATTACATTACTATATTTATTATATACTCTGTGTATATTATATATACATCATTTATTACATTACTATATTTATTATATACTCTGTGTATATTATATATACATCATGTATTACATTACTATATTTATTATATACTCTGTGTATATTATATATACATCATGTTATTACATTACTATATTTATTATATACTCTGTGTACATTATATATACATCATGTAATATGCATTACTATATTTATTATATACTCTGTGTATATTATATATACATCATATATTACATTACTATATTTATTATATACTCTGTATATTATATATATTATATATACATTATCATATGTATATATTACATATACTATATTTATTATATACTCTGTGTATATTATATATACATCATGTATTACATTACTATATATTTAATATACTCTGTGTATATTATATATACATCATGTATTATATTACCATATTTATTATATACTCTGTGTATATTATATATACATCATTTATTACATTACTATATTTATTATATACTCTGTGTATATTATATATACATCATGTATTACATTACTATATTTATTATATACTCTGTGTATATTATATATACATCATGTATTACATTATTATATTTATTATATACTCTGTGTATATTATATATACATCATATATTACATTATTATACTTTAATATACTCTGTTTACAGTATATATACATCCTTTATTACATTGCTATATTTATTATATACTCTGGGTTTATTATATATACATTATGTATTAAATTACTATATTTATTATATACTCTGTGTATATTATATATACATCCTTTATTACATTACTATATTATATGTACATCACATATTACATCAGTATATTTATTAAATACTCTGTTTATATTATATGTACATCATGTATTACATTACTATATTTATTATATACTCTGTGTATATTATATATACATCATGTATTGCATTACTATATTTATTGTATACTCTGTGTATATTATATATACATCATATATTACATTATTATACTTTAATATACTCTGTTTACAGTATATATACATCCTATATTACATTGCAATATTTATTATATATATTGTGTATATTATATATATATCCTTTATTACATTGCTATATTTATTATATACTCTGGGTATATTATATATACATCCTGTATTACATTACTATATTTATTATATACTCTGTGTATATTATATATACATCATGTATTACATTACTATATTTATTATATACTCTGTGTATATTATATATACATCATGTTTTGCATTACTATATTTATTATATACTCTGTGTATATTGTGTATACATATAACTGTATTCAATACTATATGTAATTGTATGCTCAAAATTGTGTATATTATATATACATCATGTATTACATTACTATACTTATAATATACTCTGTGTACATTATATATACATCATTTATTACATTACAATATTTATTATATACTCTGTGAATATTAATATATATACATTTTTATTACATTACTATATTTATTATATACTCTGTGTATATTATATATACATTATGTATTACATTACTATATTTATTATATACTCTGTGTATATTATATATACATAACATATTGTATTATATGTACATCACTATTACATCAGTATATTTATTAAATACTCTGTTTATATTATATATACATCATGTATTACATTACTATATTTATTATATACTCTGTGTATATTATATATACATCATGTATTGCATTACTATATTTATTGTATACTCTGTGTATATTATATATACATCATATACTACATTACTATATTTAATATACTCTGTGTATATTATATATACATCATATATTACATTACTATATTTATTATATACTCTGTGTATATTATATATATATCATTTATTACATTACTATATTTATTATATACTCTGTGTATATTATATATACATCATGTATTACATTACTATATTTTATATACTCTGTGTATATTATATATACATCATGTAATATATTACCATATTTATTATATACTCTGTGTATATTATATATACATCATGTATTACATTACTATATTTATTATATACTCTGTGTATATTATATATACATCATGTATTACATTACTATATTTATTATATACTCTGTATATATTATGTATACATCATGTATTACATTATTATATTTAATATACTCTGTTTAAATTATATATACATCCTTTATTACATTGCAATATTTATTATATATTCTGTGTATATTATATATACATTCTTTATTACATTACTATATTTATTATATACTCTGGGTTTATTATATATACATCATGTATTACATTGCTATATTTATTATATACTCTGTGTATATTATATATACATCATGTATTACATTACTGTATTATATGTACTCACCTATTACATCAGTATATTTATTAAATACTCTGTGAATATTATATATACATTATGTATTACATTACTATATTTATTATATACTCTGTGTATATTATATATACATCATGTATTGCATTACTATATTTATTGTATACTCTGTGTATATTATATATACATCATATATTACATTATTATACTTTAATATACTCTGTTTACAGTATATATACATCCTATATTACATTACAATATTTATTATATATATTGTGTATATTATATATATATCCTTTATTACATAGCTATATTTATTATATACTCTGTGTATATTATATATACATCATATATTACATTACTATATTTATTATATACTCTGTGTATATTAAATATACATCATGTATTACATTACTATATATATTATATACTCTGTGTAATTATATATAATATTACATTGCAATATTTATTATATATTCTGTATATATTGTATATACATCCTGTATTGCATTACTATATTTATTATATACTCTGTGTATATTATATATACATCATATATTACATTACTATACTTTATTATATACTCTGTGTACATTATATATACATCATTTATTACATAGCTATATTTATTATATACTCTGTGTATATTATATATACATCATGTATTACATTACTATATTTATCATATACTCTGTGTATATTATATATACATCATATATTACATTATTATACTTAAATATACTCTGTGTACATTATATATACATCCTATATTACATTACAATATTTATTATATACTCTGTGTATATTATATATACATTCTTTATTACATTACTATATTTATTATATACTCTGGGTTTATTATATATACATCATGTATTACATTACTATATTTATTATATACTCTGTGTATATTATATATACATATGTATTGCATTACTATATTTATTGTATACTCTGTGTATATTATATATACATCATATATTACATTATTATACTTTAATATACTCTGTTTACAGTATATATACATCATGTATTACATTACATATTTATAATATACTCTATGTATATTATATATAAATCCTTATTACATTACAATATTTATTATATACTATGTGTATATTATATATACATCATGTATTACATTACTATATTTATTACATACTCTGTGTATATTATATATACATCATGTATTACATTACTATATTTTATATACTCTGTGTACATTATATATACATCATCTAATACATTACCATATTTATTATATACTCTGTGAATATTATATATACATCTTGCATTACATTACTATATTTATTATATACTCGGTGTATATTATATATACATCATGTATTACATTACTATATTTATTGTATACTCTTGTATATTATATACATAATATACATTATTGTACTTAATATACCTGTTTAAGTATATATACATCATATATTACATCAGTATATTTATTATATACACTGTGTATATTATATATACATCATGTATTACATTACTATATTTATTATATACTCTGGGTATATTATATATACATCATGTATTACATTACTATATTTATTATATACTCTGTGTATATTATATATAAATCATATATTACATTACTATATTTATTATATACTCTGTGTATATTATATATACATCATATATTACATTACTATATTTATTATATACTCTGTGTATATTATATATACATCATGTATTACATTACTATATTATTATATACTCTGTGTACATTATATATACATCATGTATTACATTACCATATTTATTATATACTCTGTGTATATTATATATACATCATGCATTACATAACTATATTTAATATATTCTGTGTATATTATATATACATCATGTATTACATTACTATATTTAATATATACTCTGTGTATATTATATATACATCATATATTACATTACTATACTTTATTATATACTTTGTGTATATTATATATACATCATGTATTACATTACTATATTTATTATATACTCTGTGTATATTATATATACGTCATTTATTACATTACAATATACTATAGTACATATGTAGTATATTATATATACATATTTATTACATTACTTGTTTATATTATATGTACATCATGTATTACATTACTATATTTATTAAATACTCTGTGTATATTATATATACATCATGTATTACATTACTATATTTATTATATACTCTGTGTATATTATATGTACATCATATATTACATTATTATACTTTAATATACTCTGTTTACATTATATATACATCCTTTATTACATTGCAATATTTATTATATATTCTGTGTATATTATATATACATCCTTTATTACATTACTATATTTATTATATACTCTGGGTTTATTATATGTACATCATGTATTACATTACTATATTTATTATATACTCTGTGTATATTATATATACATCATTTATTACATTACAATATTTATTATATACTCTGTGTATATTATATATACATAATGTATTACATTACTATATTTATTATATACTCTGTGTATATTATATATACATCATGTATTACATTACTATATTTATTATATACTCTGTGTATATTATATATACATCCTGTATTACATTACAATATTTATTATATACTCTGTGTATATTATATATACATCATGTATTACATTACTATATTTATTGTATACTCTGTGTATATTATATATACATCATATATTACATTACTATATTTATTATATACTCTGTGTACAGTATATATACATCCTATATTACATTACAATATTTATTATATACTCTGTGTATATTATATATACATCATGTATTACATTACTATATTTATTATATACTCTGTGTATATTATATATACATCATGTATTACATTACTATATTTATTATATACTCTGTGTATATTATATATACATCATGTTTTAATTACTATATTTATATCTCTGTGTACATATATATCCATCATTTAATATATTACTATTTATTATATACTTTGTGAATATTATATATACATCATGCATTACATTACTATATTTATTATATACTCTGTGTATATTATGTATACATCTTGTATTGCATTACTATATTTATTGTATACTCTGTGTATATTATATATACATCATATATTACATTATTATACTTTAATATACTCTGTTTACAGTATATATACATCATTTATTACATAACTATATTTATTATATACTCTGAGTATATTATATATACATCATGTATTACATTACTATATTTACTATATACTCTGTGTATATTATATATACATCATGTATTACATTACTATATTTATTATATACTCTGTGTATATTATATATACATCATGTAGTACATTATTATACTTATAATATACTCTGTGTACATTATATATACATCATTTATTACATTACAATATTTATTATATACTCTGTGTATATTATATATACATCATGTATTACATTACTATATTTATTATATACTCTGGGTATATTATATATACATCATGTATTACATTACTATATTTATTATATACTCTGTGTATATTATATATACATCATGTATTACATTACTATATTTTTATATACTCTGTGTACATTATATATACATCCTTAATAACCCATATATATACTTGGAATATATAATACATCATATTACATTACTATATTTATTATATACTCTGTGTATATTATATATACATCATGTATTACATTACTATATTTATTATATACTCTGTGTATATTATATATACATCATATATTACATTACTATATTTATTATATACTCTGTGTACATTATATATACATCATGTATTACATAACTATATTTATTATATACTCTGTGTATATTATATATACATCCTGTATTACATTACTATATTTATTATATACTCTGTGTATATTATATATACATCATATATTACATTACTATATATATTATATACTCTGTGTATATTATATATACATCATATATTACATTATTATAGTTTAATATATATCTGTGTACATTATATATACATCCTTTATTACATTACAATATTTATTATATATTCTGTGTATATTATATATACATTCTTTATTAATTACTATATTTATTATATACTCTGGGTATATTATATATACATCATGTATTACATTACTATATTTATTATATACTCTGTGTATATTATATATACCATGTATTGCATTACTATATATTAATTATATATATTTATATATACATAATATACCGTTACAGTATAAACAAAAATTACATTACTATATTTATAATATACTCTGTGTATATTATATATACATGTAATATATTACTTTAATATTTATTATATACTCTGTGTATATTATATATACATCATGTATTACAACTATATTATACTGGTATATTATATATACATCATGTTTTACATTACTATATATAACCTCTGTGTACATTATATATCCATCATTTAATAGATTACCATATTATTATATACTCTGTGAATATTATAGTATACCATGCATATACATTACTATATTTATTATATACTCTGTGTATATTATATATACATCATGTATTACAATACTATATTTATATACTCTGTGTATATTATATATATCATATATACATATTATACTTAATATACTCTGTTTACAGTAAAAATACATCATTTATTACATCCATATTTATTATATACTCTGTGTATATTATATATACATCATGTATTACATTACTATATTAATATAAAAAATATATATATACTCTGTATATTATATATACACCTTATTACATTATTAATATATTACATACATATACAAAATACTATATACCTATATTATATATACATCATGTATTACATTACTATATTTATTATATACTCTGTGTATATTATATATACATCAGTACGATATATTTATTATATACTCTGTGTAAATTATATATACATCATATATTACATTATTATACTTTAATATACTGAGTTTAAATTATATATAAATCATATATTACATTGCAATATTTATTATATATATTGTGTATATTATATATATATATCATTTATTACATTACTAATTTATTATATACTCTAGGTGATATTATATATACATCATGTATTACATTACAATATAATATATACTCTGTGTATATTATATATACATCCTTTATTACATTCAATATTTATTATATACTCGTGTATATTAAATATACATCATATATTACATTACTATATTTATTATATACTCTGTGTATAATATATATACATCATACTACAATTCTATATACATTTACATTACATACCATCATAATATATAACGATATTTATATATACTAATATTATATATACATCCCATTACATTACTATACTAATGTACACACATATTACATCAGTATATTTATTAAATACTCTGTTTATATTATATACATCATGTATTACATTACTATATTTATTATATACTCTGTGTATATTATATATACATCATGTATTACATTACTATATTATTATATACTCTGTGTACATTATATATACATCATCTAATACATTACATATTTATTATATACTTGTGAATATTATATATAACATTATATTACAACTCTTTATATTATATATACATCTTGTTGAATACTATATATAAATCTGTGTATAAATACATCATATATTACATATTAACTTTAATATACTCTGTTTACATTATATATACATAATTTATTACACAACAAACAAAAAAACATTACTATATTTATTATATACTCTGTGTATATTATATAAAAAAATACATGTAATCACAATACAATATATTTATAAAAACTCTTTTATATTATATATCTATATTTACATTACTATATTTATTATATACTCTGTGTATATTATATATACATCATGCATTGCATTACTATATTTATTATATACCTGTGTAAAATATATATACATCATATATTACATTATTATACTTTAATATACTTTCTACATTATATATACATCCATATACAAATATATATAACCTTATATTATATATAAAAAAAAACTATATATACATATATTACATTACAATTATTATATACTCTGTGTATATTATATATAACATGTATTACATTACTATATTTATTATATACTCTGTGTATATTATATATACATCATGTATTACATTATATTTATTATATACTCTGTGTATATTATATATACATCATGTATTACATTACTATATTTATTATATACTCTGTGTATATATATATATATATTATATTACATTAATATATATTATTATATACTCTGTATATTATATATACATCCTTATTACATATACTATTATATACTCTGTTTATATTATATATATATTACATACTATTTAATATATTATTAAATTAATATACTCTGTGTATATTATATATACATCATGTAATACATTACTATATTTATTATATAATATATATAACAACAAAAAATATATAATAACAAATATATATTGTATACTCTGTATATTATATATACATCATATATTACATTATTATACTATATACTCTGTGTACATTATATATACATCATTTATTACATTACCATATTTATTATATACTCTGGGTTATTATATATACATCATGTATTCCATTACTATATTTATTAAAATTATATATACATCCTTTATTACATTACAATATTTATTATATACTCTGTGTATATTAAATATACATCATGTATTACATTACTATATTTATTATATACTCTGTGTATATTATATATACATCATGTACTACATTACTATATTTTATATACTCTGTGAACATATATATCCGATATAATACATTACCATATTTATATATACTTGGAATATTATATAACACCATTACATTACTATATTTATTATGTACTCTGTGATTATTATATATCCTTCATATATTACATTATATACTTTAATATACTCTGTTACAGTATATATATACATCCTTTAAACTATATATAAATACGCAGGGTTTATTATATATACATCATCTATTACATTACTGTATTTATTATATACTCTGTGTATATTATATTTACATCATATATTACATTATTATACTTTAATATACTCTGTTTACATTATATATATATCCTTTATTACATTCCAATATTTATTATATATTCTGTATATATTATATATACATTCTTTATTACATTACTATATTTATTATATACTCTGGGTTTATTATATATACATCATGTATTACATTACTATATTTATTATATACTCTGTGTATATTATATATACATCCTTTATTACTTTTCAATATTTATTATATACTCTGTTTATATTAAATATACATCATGTACTACATTATTATATTTATTACATACTATGTGTATATTATATATGCATCATGTTTTACATTACTATATTCTATATACTCTGTGTACATTATATATCCATCATCTACTAGATTACCATATTTATTATATACTTTGTGAATATTATATATACATCCTGCATTACATTACTATATTTATTATATACTCTTTGTATATTGTATATACATCTTGTATTGCATTACTATATTTATTGTATACTCTGTGTATATTATATATACATCATATATTACATTATTATACTTTAATATACTCTGTTTACAGTATATATACATCCTTTATTACATTGCTATATTTATTATATACTCTGAGTTTATTATATATACATCATGTATTACATTACTATATTTATCACATTCTCTGTGTATATTATATATACATCATGGTTTACATTACTATATTTTATATGCTCTGTGTATATTATATATACATCATATATTACATTATTATACTTTAATATACTCTGTTTACATTATATATACATCCTTTATTACATTGCAATATTTATTATATATTCTGTGTATATTATATATACATTATTTATTACATTACTATATTTATTATATACTCTAGGTTTATTATATATACATCATGTATTACATTACTATATTTATTATATACTCTGTGTATATTATATATACATCCTTTTCTACATTACTGTATTATATGTACATCACATAAAAATATATAATATAATATATTACATCAGAATATTTATTAAATACTCTGTGTATATTATATATACATCATGTATTACATTACTATATTTATTATATACTCTGTGTATATTATATATACATCATGTATTACATTACTGTATTTATTATATACTCTGTGTATATTATATATACATCATGTAATTACATTACCATATTTATTATATACTCTGTGTATATTATATATACATCATGGATTACATTACTATACTTTATTATATACTCTGTGTATATTATATATACATCATGATTGCAAGACATACTATATTTATTGTATACTCTGTGTATATTATATATACATCATATATTACATTATATACTTTAATATACTCTGTGTACAGTATATATACATCATGTATTACATTACTATATTTATTATATACTGTGTGTATATTATATATACATCCTTTATTACTTTTTAATATTATATTACTATACTTTGTGAATATTATATATACCTCATGCATTACAGTACTATATATATTATACACTCTCGTATATTATATATACATCAGGATTGTATTACTATATTTATTGTATACTCTGTGTATATTATATATACATCATATTTTACATTATTATAATTTAATATACTCTGTTTACGGTATAAATACATAATTTATTACATTGCCATATTTATTGTATACTCTGGGTTTATTATATATACATCATGTATTACATTACTATATTCATTATATACTCTGTGTATATTATATATACATCCTTTATTACATTACTATATTATATCTACATCCCATATTACATCAGTATATTTATTAAATACTCTGTTTATATTATATGTACATCATGTATTGCATTACTATATATATTATATACTCTGTGTATATTATATATACATCATGTATTGCATTACTATATTTATTGTATACTCTGTGTATATTATATATACATCATATATTACATTATTATACTTTAATATACTCTGTTTACAGTATATATACATCCTTTATTACATTGCAATATTTATTATATATTCTGTGTATATTATATATACATCCTTTATTGCATTGCTATATTTATTATATACTCTGTCTATAATAAATATACATCATGTATTACATTACTATATTTATTATATACATCATGCCAAAAGTTGAGAATGACACAAATATTATATTCACATGACGCGCCTCTGGAGTGTGTTGCAGATGTTTTTACACATATAGAAATATAATGCATTCATATTATGAGTAACAGCCAGTTATATTGACAGTTAGAATGAGTTATTATATACCCAGTGTATATTATACATACATCATGCAAATCAATACATATATTATATACTGTTGTATATTATATATACACTCATATATTACATTACTATATTTAATATACTCTGTGTATATTATATATACATCATTATTACATTGCTATATTATTATATACTCTGTGATATTATATATACATCATAAAAAATAATCTTTAATAATATACTTCAATACACTGTCCAATTCAAAACAATATAAAAAAAAACCCCCAAAAACATCCAAAGTCCTCCCACATCAATACACACCTCCTCTGCCATAAAAAAACACTTTTAATACATTGCTATATTTATTATAACTCTCTGTATATTATATATAATCATGTATTATATATATTCCCATACCATAGTGCAAATACTAGTGTAATAACATAAAAAAAAAATGCAAACCACCTAAAGTTAGTGATTTACTTAATCATACAGAACTCCAGCCCTTCTAAAACACACCAATAAACAAACACATTATGGCCTTTAAAAGAATATTGAAATTGTTTGGGGATAAAATTTACAAATATACTGCAAGTAATCTTAACATCACTCTTATAACATTCGGAGTAAAAATCCATTAGAAAAACTGAAGCATAGACTTTGTAAAAATTAATATTTGTATATTCTATAACAACACTCTGTGTATTATATATACATCCTATATTACATTTCAATATTTATTATATACTCTGTGTATATTAAATATACATCATGTATTACATTACTATATTTCTTATATACTCTGTATATTATATATACATCATGTTTTACATTACTATATTTTATATTTTCTGTGTACATTATATATCCATCATGTAATACAGTACCATATTTATTATATACTTTGTGAATACTATATATACATCCTGCATTACATTACTATATTTATTATATACTCTTTGTATATTGTATATACATCTTGTATTGCATTACTATATTTATTGTATACTCTGTGTATATTATATACATCATATATTACATTATTATACTTTAATATACTCTGTTTACAGTATATATACATCATTTATTACATTGCCATATTTATTATATACTCTGGGTTCATTATATATACATCATGTATTCCATTACTATATTTATTATATACTCTGTGTACATTATGTATACATCCTTTATTACATTTCAATATTTATTATATACTCTGTGTATATTAAATATACATCATGTATTACATTACTATATTTATTATATACTCTGTGCATATTATATATACATCATGTTCTACATTATTATATTTTATATACTCTGTGAACATTAAATATCCGTCATTTAATACATTACCATATTTATTATATACTTTGTGAATATTATATATACATCCTGCATTACATTACTATATTTATTATGTACTCTGTGATTATTATATATACTTCATATATTACATTATTATACTTTAATATACTCTGTTTACAGTATATATATACATCCTTTATTACATTGCTATATTTATTATATACGCAGGGTTTATTATATATACATCATCTATTACATTACTATATTTATTATATACTCTGTGTATATTATATTTACATCATATATTACATTATTATACTTTAATATACTCTGTTTACATTATATATATATCCTTTATTACATTCCAATATTTATTATATATTCTGTATATATTATATATACATTCTTTATTACATTACTATATTTATTATATACTCTGGGTTTATTATATATACATCATGTATTACATTACTATATTTATTATATACTCTGTGTATATTATATATACATCCTTTATTACTTTTCAATATTTATTATATACTCTGTTTATATTAAATATACATCATGTATTACAGTACTATATTTATTATATACTCTGTGTATATTATATATACATCATGTTTTACATTACTATATTTTTATATACTCTGTGTACATTATATATCTTTCATCTAATACATTACCATATTTATTATATACTTTGTGAATATTATATATATCTCATGCATTACATTACTATATTTATTATATACTCTGTGTATATTACATATACATCATGTATTGTATTACTATATTTATTGTATACTCTGTGTATATTATATATACATCATATATTACATTATTATACTTTAATATACTCTGTTTACAGTATATATACATCATTTATTACATTGCCATATTTATTATATACTCTGTGTATATTATATATACATCCTTTATTACATTACTATATTATATGTACATCACATATTACATCAGTATATTTATTAAATACTCTGTTTATATTATATGTACATCATGTATTGCATTACTATATTTATTGTATACTCTGTGTATATTATATATACATCATATATTACATTATTATACTTAAATATACTCTGTTTACAGTATATATACATCCTTTATTACATTTCAATATTTATTATATATTCTGTGTATATTATATATACATCCTTTACTACATTACTATATTTATTATATACTCTGGAGTTATTATATATACATCATGTATTACATTACTATATTTATTATATACTCTGTGTATATTATATATACATCCTTTAATTCATTTCAATATTTATTATATACTCTGTGTATATTATATATACATCATGTTTTAAATTACTATATTTTATATGCTCTGTGTACATTATATATCCATCATGTAATATATTACCATATTTATTATATACTTTGTGAATATTATATATACATCCTTCATTACATTACTATATTTATTATATACTCTGTGTATATTGTATATACATCTTGTATTGCATTATTATATTTATTGTATACTCTGTGTATATTATATATATATCATATATTACATTATTATACTTTAATGTACTCTGTTTTCAGTATATATACATCCTTTATTACATTGCTATATTTATTATATACTCTGAGTTTATTATATATACATCATGTATTACATTACTATATTTATCACATACTCTGTGTATATTATATATACATCATGTTTTACATTACTATATTTTATATACTCTGTGTATATTATATATACATCATATATTACATTATTATACTTTAATATACTCTGTTTACAGTATATATACATCATGTATTACATTACTATATTTATCAAATACTCTGTGTATATTATATATACATCATGTATTACATTAGTAAACTTTTATATACTGAATTTACATTATATATACATCATTTATTACATTGCAATATTTATTATATATTCAGTGTATATTATATATACATCCTTTATTACATTACTGTATTATATGTACATCACATATTACATCAGTATATTTATTAAATACTCTGTTTATATTATATATACATCATGTATTACATTACTATTTTTATTATATACTCTGGGTTTATTATATATACATCATATATTACATTGCTATATTTATTATATACTCTGTGTATATTATATATACATCCTTTATTACATTACTGTATTATATGTACATCACATATTACATCAGTATATTTATTAAATACTCTGTTTATATTATATATACATCATGAATTACATTACTATATTTATTATATACTCTGTGTATATTATATATAGATCATGTATTGCATTACTATATTTATTGTATACTCTGTGTATATTACAGAGCTGGCCAAAAGTATTGGCACCCCTGCAATTCTGTCAGATAATACTCAATTTCTTCCAGAAAATGATTGCAATCACAAATGCTTTGGTAATAATATCTTCATTTAATTTGTCTTCAATGGAAAACCACAAAAAGAATTGTCAAAAAGCCAAATTGGATATAATTCCACACCAAACATAAAAAGGGGGTGGACAAAAGTATTGGCACCCTTTGAAAAATCATGTGATGCTTCTCTAATTTGTGTAATTAACAGCACCTGTACTTACTTCCCTGTGGCACATAACAGGTGGTGGCAATAACTAAATCACACTTGCAGCCAGTTGAAATGGATTAAAGTTGACTCAACCTCTGTCCTGTGTCCTTGTGTGTACCACATTAAGCATGGAGAAAAGAAAGAAGACCAAAGAACTGTCTGAGGACTTGAGAAGCAAAATTGTGAGGAAGCATGAGCAATCTCAAGGCTACAAGTCCATCTCCAAAGACCTGAATGTTCCTGTGTCTACCGTGCGCAGTGTCATCAAGAAGTGTGAAGCCCATGGCACTGTGGCTAACCTCCCTAGATGTGGACGGAAAAAAAAAAATTGACGAGAGATTTCAACGAAAGATTGTGCGGATGGTGGCTAAAGAACCTCGACTAACATCCAAAGAAGTTCTAGCTGCCCTGCAGTCCGAGGGTACAACAGTGTCAACCCGTACTATCCGTCGGCGTCTGAATGAAAAGGGACTCTATGGTAGGATACCCAGGAAGACCCCACTTCTGACCCAAAGACATAAAAAAGCCAAAACTTACCTGAGAAAGCCAAAAACTTTTTGGAAGAATGTTCTCTGGTCAGATGAGGCAAAAGTAGAGCTTTTTGGGAAAAGGCATCAACATAGAGTTTACAGGAAAAAAAAAAGAGGCCTTCAAAGAAAAGAACACGGTCCCTACAGTCAAACATGGCGGAGGTTCCCTGATGTTTTGGGGTTGCTTTGCTGCCTCTGGCACTGGACTGCTTGACCGTGTGCATGGCATTATAAAGTCTGAAGACTACCAACAAATTTTGCAGCATAATGTAGGGCCCAGTGTGAGAAAGCTGGGTCTCCCTCAGAGGTCATGGGTCTTCCATCAGGACAATGACCCAAAACACACTTCAAAAAGCACTAGAAAATGGTTTGAGAGAAAGCACTGGAGACTTGTAAAGTGGCCAGCAATGAGTCCAGACCTGAATCCCATAGAACACCTGTGGAGAGATCTCAAAATGGCAGTTTGGAGAAGGCACCCTTCAAATCTCAGGGACCTGGAGAAATTCTAGCAGAGCATTGTAAGAAACTCATTGATGGTTACCGGAAGCGGTTGTTCGCAGTTATTTTGTCTAAAGGTTGTGCTACCAAGTATTAGGCTGAGGGTGCCAATACTTTTGTCCGGCCCATTTTAGGAGTTTTGTGTAAAATGATCAATGATTTGACTTTTTTTTCATTCTCTTTTGTGTTTTTTCATTGCAAGCAAAATAAATGAAGATATTATTACCAAAGCATTTGTGATTGCAATCATTCTCTAGAAGAAATTGAGTATTATCTGACAGAATTGCAGAGGTGCCAATACTTTTGGCCAGCACTGTATATATACATCATATATTACATTATTATACTTTAATATACTCTGTTTGCAGTATATATACATCCTATTTTACATTGCAATATTTATTATATATTCTGTGTATATTATATATATATATATCCTTTATTACATTGCTATATTTATTAAATACTCTGTGTATATTATATATACATCCTTTATTACATTTCAATATTTATTATATACTCTGTGTATATTAAATATACATCATGTATTACATTACTATATTTATTATATACTATGTGTATATTATATATACATCATGTTTTACATTACTATATTTTATATACTCTGTGTACATTATATATCCATCATGTAATATATTACCATATTTATTATATACTTTGTGAATATTATATATACATCCTGCATTACATTACTATATTTATTGTATACTCTGTGTATATTGTATATACATCTTGTATTGCATTACTATATTTATTGTATACTCTGTGTATATTATATATACATCATATATTACATTATTATACTTTAATATACTCTGTTTACAGTATATATACATCATGTATTACATTACTATATTTACTATATACTCTGTGTATATTATATATACATCCTTTATTACTTTTCAATATTTATTATATACTCTGTTTATATTAAATATGCATCATGTATTACATTACTGTATTTATTATATACTCTGTGTATATTATATATACATCATGTTTTACATTACTATATTTTATAAACTCTGTGTACATTATATATCCATCATCTAATACATTACCATATTTATTATATACTTTGTGAATATTATATATACCTCATGCATTACATGACTATATTTATTATATAGTCTGTGTATATTATATATACATCATGTATTGCAATACTATATTTATTGTATACTCTGTGTATATTGTATATACATCTTGTATTGCATTACTATATTTATTGTATACTCTGTGTATATTATATATACATCATATATTACATTATTATACTTTAATATACTCTGTTTACAGTATATATACATCATGTATTACATTACTATATTTATTATATACTCTGTCTATATTTTATATACATCCTTTATTACTTTTCAATATTTATTATATACTTTGTGAATATTATATATACCTCATTCATTACATTGCTATATTCATTATATTCTCTGTGTATATTATATATACATCATGAATTGCAATACTATATTTATTATATACTCTGTGTATATTATATACATCATATATTACATTATTATACTTTAATATACTCTGTTTACAGTATATATACATCATTTATTACATTGCCATATTTATTATATACTCTGGGTTTATTATATATACATCATGTATTACATTACTATATTTATTATATACTCTGTGTATATTATATATACATCCTTTATTACATTACTATTTTATATGTACATCACATATTACATCAGTATATTTATTAAATACTCTGTTTATATTATATGTACATCATGTATTACATTACTATATTTTTATATACTCTGTGTATATTATATATACATCATGTATTGCATTACTATATTTATTGTATACTCTGTGCATATTATATATACATCATATATTACATTATTATACTTTAATATACTCTGTTTACAGTATATATACATCCTTTATTACATTGCAATATTTATTATATATTCTGTGTATATTATATATACATCCTTTATTACATTGCTATATTTTTTATATACTCTGGGTTTATTATATATATACATCATGTATTACATTACTATATTTATTATATACTCTGTGTATATTATATATACATCCTTTATTACATTTCAATATTTATTATATACTCTGTGTATATTAAATATACATCATGTATTACATTACTATTTTTATTATATACTCTGTGTATTTTATATATACATCATGTTTTACATTACTATATTTTATATTCTCTGTGTACATTATATATCCATCATGTAATATATTACCATATTTATTATATACTTTGTGAATATTATATATACATCATGCATTACATTACTATATTTATTATATACTCTTTGTATATTGTATATACATCTTGTATTGCATTACTATATTTATTGTATATTTTGTGTATATCATATATATCATATATTACATTATTATACTTTAATATACTCTGTTTACAGAATATATACATCATTTATTACATTGCCATATTTATTATATACTCAGGGGTTTATTATATATACATGATGTATTCCATTACTATATTTATTAAATACTCTGTGTACATTAAGTATACATCCTTTATTACATTTCAATATTTATTATATACTCTGTGTATATTAAATATACATCATGTATTACATTACTACATTTATTATATACTCTGTGTATATTATATATAACATCATGTTCTACATTACTATATTTTATATACTCTGTGAACATTATATATCCATCATTTAATACATTACCATATTTATTATATTCTCTGTGAATATTATATATACATCCTGCATTACATTACTATATTTATTATGTACTCTGTGTATATTATATATACTTCATATATTACATTACTATATTTTATATACTCTGTGTACATTATATATCCGTCATGTAATACATTACCATATTTATTATAAACTTTGTGAATATTATATATACATCCTGCATTACATTACTATATTTATTATATACTCTTTGTATATTATATATACATCATATATTACATTATTATACTTTAATATACTCTGTTTGCAGTATATATATACATCATTTATTACATTGCAATATTTATTATATATTCTGTGTATATTATATATAAATCCTTTATTACATTGCTATATTTATTATATACTCTGGGTTTATTATATATACATCATGTATTACATTACTATATTTATTATATACTATGTGTATATTATATATACATCATGTATTACATTACTATATTATATGTACATCACATATTACATCAGTTTATTTATTAAATAATCTGTTTATATTATATATACATCATGTATTACATTACTATATTTATTATATACTCTGTGTTTATTATATATACATCATGTATTGCATTACTATATTTATTGTATACTCTATGTATATTATATATACATCATATATTACATTATTATACTTTAATATGCTCTGTTTACAGTATATATACATCCTTTATTACATTGCAATATTTATTATATATTCTGTGTATATTATATATACATATTTATTACGATTAAATATTTATTATATACTATGTGTATATTAAATATACATCATGTATTACATTACTATATTTATTATATACTCTGTGTATATTATATATACATCATATTTTACATTACTATATTTTACATACTCTGTGTACATTGTATATCCATCATATATTACAGTATTATACTTTAATATGCTCTGATTACAGTATATATACATCCTTTATTACATTGCAATATTTATTATATATTCTGTGTATATTATATATACATATTTATTACGATTACAATATTTATTATATACTTTGTGAATATTATATATACATCCTGCATTACATTACTATATTTATTATATACTCTGTGTATATTATATATACATCATGTATTGCATTACTATATTTATAGTATACTCTGTGTATATTATATATACATCAATTATTACATTACTATATTTATTATATACTCTGTGTATATTATATATACATCCTTTATTACATTAATGTATTATAATGTACATCACATATTACATAAGTATATTTATTAAATACTCTGTTTATATTATGTATACATCATGTATTACTTTACTATATTTATTATATACTCTATGTATATTATATATACATCATGTATTGCATTACTATATTTATTGTATACTCTGTGTATATTATATATACATCATATATTACATTATTATACTTTAATATACTCTGTTTACAGTATATATACATCATGTATTACATTACTATATTTATTATATATTCTGTGTACATTATATATACATCCTTTATTACATTACAATATTTATTATATACTCTGTCTTTATTAAATATACATCATGTATTACATTACTATATTTATTATATACTCTGTGTATATTATATATACATCATGTTCTACATTACTATATTTATTATATACTCTGTGTATAATAAATATACATCATGTATTACATTACTATATTTATTATATACTCTGTGTCTATTATATATACATCATGTTTTACATTACTATATTTTATATTCTCTGTGTACATATATATATCCATCATGTAATATATTACCATATTTATTATATACTTTGTGAATATTATATATACATACGTGCATTACATTACTATAATTATTATATACTCTTTGTATATTGTATATACATCTTGTATTGCATTACTATATTTATTGTATATTCTGTGTATATCATATACATCATATATTACATTATTATACTTTAATGTACTCTGTTTACAGTATATATACATCACTTATTACATTGCCATATTTATTATATACTCTGGGTTTATTATATATACATGATGTATTCCATTACTATATTTATTATATACTCTGTGTACATTATGTATATATCCTTTAGAATATTTCAATATTTATTATATACTCTGTGTATATTAAATATACATCATGTTCTACATTACTATATTTTATATACTCTGTGAACATTATATATCCATCATTTAATACATTACCATATTTATTATATACTCTCTGAATATTATATATACATCCTGCATTACATTACTATATTTATTATGTACTCTGTGTATATTATATATACTTCATATATTACATTATTAAACTTTAATATACTCTGTTTACAGTATATATATACATCCTTTATTACATTGCAATATCTATTATATATTCTGTGTATATTATATATACATCCTTTATTACATTGCTATATTTATTATATACTCAGTGTATATTATATGTACATCATGTTCTACATTACTATCTTTTATATACTCTGTGAACATTATATATCCATCATTTAATACATTACCATATTTATTATATATTCTGTGAATATTATATATACATCCTGCATTACATTACTATATTTATTATGTACTCTGTGTATATTATATATACTTCATATATTACATTATTATACTTTAATATACTCTGTTTACAGTATATTATATATATATATCCTTTATTACATTGCAATATCTATTATATATTCTGTGTATATTATATATACATCCTTTATTACATTGCTATATTTATTATATACTCTGGGGTTATTATATATACATCATGTATTACATTACTATATTTTATATACTCTGTGTACATTATATATCCGTCATGTAATACATTACCATATTTATTATATACTTTGTGAATATTATATATACATCCTCATTACATTAAGATATTTATTATATACTCTGTGTATATTATATATACATCATATATTACATTATTATACTTTAATATACTCTGTTTACAGTATATATATACATCCTTTATTACATTGCAATATTTATTATATATTCTGTGTATATTATATATACATCCTTTATTACATTGCTATATTTATTATATACTCTGGGTTTATTATATATACATCATGTACTACATTACTATATTTATTATATACTCTGTGTATATTATATATACATCCTTTATTACATTACTATATTATATGTACATCACATATTACATCAGTATATTTATTAAATACTCTGTTTATATTATATATACATCATGTATTACATTACTATATTTATTATATACTCTGTGTTTATTATATATACATCATGTATTGCATTACTATATTTATTGTATACTTTATGTATATTATATATACATCATATATTACAGTATTATACTTTAATATGCCCTGTTTACAGTATATATACATCCTTTATTACATTGCAATATTTATTATATATTCTGTGTATATTATATATACATATTTATTACATTTAAATATTTATTATATACTCTGTGTATATTAAATATACATCATGTATTACATTACTATATTTATTATATACTCTGTGTATATTATATATACATCATGTTTTACATTACTATATTTTATATACTCTGTGTACATTGTATATCCATCATGTAATACATTACCATATTTTTTATATACTTTGTGAATATTATATATACATCCTGCATTACATTACTATATTTATTATATACTCTTTGTGTATTATATATACATCATGTATTGCATTACTATATTTATTGCATACTCTGTGTATATTATATATACATCAATTATTACATTACTATATTTATTATAAACTCTGTGTATATTATATATACATCCTTTATTACATTAATGTATTATATGTACATCACATATTACATCAGTATTTTTATTAAATACTCTGTTTATATTATATATATATGTAATGTTTTACATTACTATATTTATTATATACTCTGTGTATATTATATATACCTCAAGTATTGCATTACTATTTTTATTGTATACTCTGTGTATATTATATACATCATATATTACATTATTATACTTTAATATACTCTGTTTACAGCATATATACATCCTTTATTACATTGCAATATTTATTGTATATTTTGTGTATATTATATATACATCCTTTATTACATTGGTATATTTATTATATACTCTGGATTCGTTATATATACATTATGTATTACATTGCTATATTTATTATATACTCTGTGTATATAATATATACATGCTTTATTACATTTCAAAATTTATTATATACTCTGTGTATATTAAATATACATCAAGTATTACATTACTATTTTTATTATATACTCTGTGTATAATATATACATCATGTTTTACATTATTATATTTTATATACTCTGTGTACATTATATATCCATCATGTAATACATTACCATATTTATTATATACTTTGTGAATATTATATATACATCCTGCTTTACATTACTATATTTATTATATACTCTGAGTATATTGTATATACATCATATATTACATTATTATAATTTAATATGCTATGTTTATATTATATATACATCCTTTATTACATTGCAATATTTATTATATATTCTGTGTATATTATATATACATCCTTTATAACATTACTATATTTATTATATACTCTGGGTTTATTATATATACATCATGCATTACATTACTACAATTATTATATACTCTGTGTGTATTATATATACATCCTTGATTACATTACTATATTATATGTACATCATATATTACATCAGTATATTTATTAAATACTCTGTTTATATTATATATACATCATGTATTACATTACTATATTTATTATATACTCTGTGTATATTATATGTACATCATGTATTGCATTACTATATTTATTGAATACTCTGTGTATATTATATATACATCATATATTACATTATTATACTTTAATATACTCTGTTTACAGTATATATACCCCCTTTATTACATTGCAATATTTATTATATATTCTGTGTATATTATATATACATCCTTTATTACATTGCTATATTTATTATATACACTGGGTCTATTATATATACATCATGTATTACTTTACTATATTTATTATATACTCTGTGTACATTATATATACATCCTTTATTACATTTTAATATATATATACATCATATATTACATTATTATACTTTATTACATTGCAATATTTATTATATATTCTGTGTATATTATATATACATCCTTTATTACATTGCTATATTTATTATATACTCTGGGGATATTAAATATACATCATGTATTACATTACTATATTTATTATATATTCTTTGTATATTATATATACATTCTTTATTACATTTCAATATTTATTATATACTCTGTGTATATTAAATATACATCATGTATTACATTACTATAATTATTATATACTCTGTGTATATTATATATACATCATGTTTCACATTACTATATTTTATATACTCTGTGTACATTATATATCCATCCTGTAATACATTACCATATTTATTATATACTTTGTGAATATTATATATACATCCTGCCCAATTACATTGCTATATTTATTATATACTCTGTGTATATTGTATATACATCATATATTACATTATTATACTTTAATATACTCTGTTTACATCCTTTATTAAATTGCAATTTTTATTATATATTAGGTGTATATTATATATACATCCTGTATTACATTAATGTATTTATTATATACTCTGGGTATATTATATATACATCATGTATTACATTACTATATTTATTATATACTCTGTGTATATATATACACATCATGTTTTACATTACTATACTTTTATATACACTGTGTACATTATATATCCATCATGTAATACATTACCATATTTATTATATCCTTTGTGAATATTATATATACATCCTGCTTTACTGAATTTCCCCACTGTGGGACTATTAAAGGACTATGGGTATTATTATATATTATTATTATTATTACATTACTATATTTATTATATACTCTGTGTTTATTGTATATACATCCTATATTACATACGTATTATAATTTACATATACTATGTTTACATTATATATACACAGGTTCTATTATTTATACATCATGTATTACATTACTATATTTATTTTATACTCTGTGTATATTATATATACATCCTTTATTACATTACAATATTTATTATATACTCTGTGTATATTAAATATACATCATGTATTACATTACTATATTTATTAGATACTCTGTGTACATTATATATACATCATATATTACATTACTATACTTTAATATACTCTGTGTATATTATATATACATCCCTTATTACATTGCAATATTTATTATATACTCTGTGTATATTAAATATATATCATGCATTACATTACTATATTTATTATATACTCTGTGTATATTATATATACATCCTATATTACATTACTATACTTTAATATACTCTGTGTACATTATATATACATCCTCTATTACATTACAATATTTATTATATATTCTGTGTATATTATATATACATCCTGTATTACATTACTATATTTATTATATACTCTGGGTTTAATATATATACATCATGTATTGCAATACTATATTTATTATATACTCTGTGTATATTATATATACATCCTTGATTACATTACTATATTATATGTACATCACATATTACATCAGTATATTTATTAAATACTCTGTTTATATTATATATACATCACCTATTACATTACGATATTTATTATATAGTCTGAGTATATTATGTATACATCATGTATTGCATTACTATATTTATTGTATACTCTGTGTATACTATATATACTACATATATTATATTATTACACTTTAATATACTCTGTTTACAGTATATATACATCATTTATTACATTGCAATATTTATTATATATTCTGTGTATATTATATATACATCCTTTATTACATTGCTATATTTATTATATACTCTGGGGTTATTATATATACATCATGTATTACATTACTATATTTTATATACTCTGTGTACATTACATATCCGTCATGTAATACATTACCATATTTATTATATACTTTGTTAATATTATATATACATCCTGTATTACATTACTATATTTATTATATACTCTGTGTATATTATATATACATCATATATTACATTATTATACTTTAATATACTCTGTTTACAGTATATATATACATCCTTTATTACATTGCAATATTTATTATATATTCTGTGTATATTATATATACATCCTTTATTACATTGCTATATTTATTATATACTCTGGGTTTATTATATATAGATCATGTATTACTTTACTATATTTATTATATACTCTGTGTACATGATATATACATCCTTTATTACATTGCAATATTTATTATATATTCTGTGTATATTATATATACAGCCTGTATTACATTTCTATATTTATTATATTCTCTGGGTTTATTATCTATACATCATGTATTTCATTACTATATTTATTATATACTCTGTGTATATTATATATACATCCTTTATTACATTACTATATTATATGTACATCACATATTACATCAGTATATTTATTAAATACTCTGTTTATATTATATATACATCATGTATTACATTACTATATTTATTATATACTCTGTGTTTATTATATATACATCATGTATTGCATTACTATATTTATTGTATACTCTGTGTATATCATATATACATCATATATTATATTATTATACTTTAATATGCTCTGTTTACAGTATATATACATCCTTTATTACATTGCAATATTTATTATATATTTTGTGTATATTATATATACATATTTGTTACATTTAAATATATTATATACTCTGTGTATATTAAATATACATCATGTATTACATGACTATATTTATTATATACTCTGTGTATATTATATATACATCATGTTTTACAATACTATATTTTATATACTCTGTGTACATTATATATCCATCATGTAATACATTACCATATTTATTATATACTTTGTGAATATTATATATACATCCTTTATTACATTACTATATTTATTATATACTCTTTGTATATTATATATACATCATGTATTGCATTACTATATTTATTGCATATTCTGTGTATATTATATATACATCAATTATTACATTACTATAATTATTATAAACTCTGTGTATATTATATATACATCTTTTATTACATTAATGTATTATATTTACATCACATATTACATCAGTATTTTTATGAAATACTCTGTTTATATTATATATATGTCATGTATTACATTACTATATTTATTATATACTGTGTATATTATATATACATCATGTATTGCATTACTATTTTTATTGTATACTCTGTGTATATTATATAAACATCATATATTACATTATTATACTTTAATATACTCTGTTTATAGTATATATACATCCTTTAGTACATTGCAATATTTATTATATATTCTGTGTATATTATTATATACATCCTTTATTACATTGCTATATTTATTATATACTGTGGGGTTATTATATATACATCATGTATTACATTACTATATTTATTATATACTCTGTGTGTATTATATATACATCCCTTATTACATTTCAATATTTATTATATACTCTGTGAATATTAAATATACATCATGTATTACATTACTAAATTTATTATATACTCTGTGTATATTATATATACATTATGTTTTACATTACTATATTTTATATACTCTTTGTACATTATATATCCATCATGTAATATATTACCATATTTATTATATACTTTGTTAATATTATATATACATTCTGCATTACATTACTATATTTATTATATACTCTGTGTATATTGTATATACTTCTTGTATTGCATTACTATATTTATTGTATACTATGTGTATATTATATATACATCATATATTACATTATTATACTTTAGTATACTCTGTTTACAGTATATATACATCCTTTATTACATTGCTATATTTATTATATACTCTGAGTTTATTATATATACATGATGTATTACATTACTATATTTATCACATACTCTGTGTATATTATATATGCATCATGTTTTACATTACTATATTTTATATGCTCTGTGTATATTATATATACATCATATATTACATTATTATACTTTAATATACTCTGTTTACATTATATATACATCCTTTATTACATTTCAATATTTATTATATATTCTGTGTATATTATATATACATTCTTTATTACATTACTATATTTATTATATACTCTGGGTTTATTATATATACTTCTTGTATTACATTACTATATTTATTATATACTCTGTGTATGTTATATATACATCCTTTATTACATTACTGTATTATATGTACATCACATATTACATAAGTATATTTATTAAATACTCTGTTTATATTATGTATACATCATGTATTACTTTACTTTATTTATTATATACTCTATGTATATTATATATACATCATGTATTGCATTACTATATTTATTGTATACTCTGTGTATATTATATATCCATCATATATTACATTATTATACTTTAATATTCTCTGTTTACCGTATATATACATTTTGTATTACATTACTATATTTATTATATACTCTGTGTATATTATATATACATCTTTTATTACTTTTCAATATTTATTATATACTCTGTTTATATTAAATATACATCATGTATTACATTACTATATTTATTATATACTCTGTGTATATTATATATACATCATGTTTTACATTACTATATTTTATATACTCTGTGTACATTATATATCCATCATCTAATACATTACCATATTTATTATATACTTCGTGAATATTATATATATCTCATGCATTACATTACTATATTTATTATATACTCTGTGTATATTATATATACATCATGTATTGCATTACTATATTTATTATATACTCTGTGTATATTATATATACATCATGTATTGCATTACTATATTTATTGTATATTCTGTGTATATTATATATACATCATATATTAAATTAGTATACTTTAATATACTCTGTTTACAGTATTTATAAATCATTTATTACATTGCAATATTTATTATATATTCTGTGTATATTATATATACATCCTGTATTACATTACTATATTTATTATTTTCTCTGGGTTTATTATATATACATTATGTATTACATATACTATCTTTATTATATACTCTGTTTCTATTACATATACATCATCTATTACATTACTATATTTATTATATTTTGTGTATAGTAAATACCTTCATGTATTACATTATTTTATTTATTATATAGTCTGCGTATATTATATATACATCATGTATTGCATTTCTATATTTTAATATAATCTGAGTACATTATATGTACACCATTTATTACATTGATATATTTATTACATACATTGTGTATATTATACATGCATCATGTATTACACTTTTATATTAATTATATACTTTGCGTCTATTATATATACCTCAAGAATTACAATTCTATATTTTTTATATACTCTGTGTATATTATATATACATCATGTATTACATTACCATATTAATTTTATAGGTGTATATTATATATACAACATGTATTACATTACTATATTTATTAAATACTCTGCGTCTATTATATATACATCATGTATAACAATACTATATTTTTTATATACTCTGTAAATATTTTATATACATTATGTTTTACATTACTATATTTTTGTATAATCTGTATACATTATATATAATGTACATCATTTATAACATTGCTATAATCTTTATATTCTCTGGGTATATTATATATACATTATTTATTACATTACTATATTTATTATATACTCTCTGTCTATTACATATACATCATCTATTACATTACTATATTTAATATATTTTGTGCATATTACATATACATCATGTATTACATTATTATATTCATTATTTACTCTGCGTATATTATATATACATCATGTATTACATTATTATATTTTTATATAATCTGAGTACATTATATATACATCATATATTACATTACTATATTTATTATATACCTTGTGTATATTATATATGCATCATGTATTACACTTTTATATTTAATATATACTCTGTGTATATTATATATACAACATGTATTACAATAATATTTTTTTATATACTCTTTGTACATTATATATACATCATATATTACATTACCATATTTATTTTATATGTGTATATTATATATACATCATATATTACATTATATTTATAATTTACTCTGTGTATATTACATATACATCATGTATTACATTACTATGTATATTATATACTCTGTGTATAATATATGTTATCATGCATTACAAAACTATATTTATTATTTACTCTGCGTCTATTATATATAAATCATGTATTACATTACCTTATTTATTTTATAGGTGTATATTATATATACATCATGTATTACATTACCATATTTATTATATACTCTGTCTATATTACATATACTTCATGTATTACATTGCTATGTTTATTATATACTCTGTGTATAATATATGTACGTCATGCATTACAATACCATATTTTTTATTTACTCTATGTATATTATATATACACCTTTTATTACATTTCTATATTTATTATATATTCTGCATATATTATATATATACACATCATGAATTACAATAATATATATTTTTATATACTCTGCGTACATTATATATACATCATGTATTACATTACTATATTTATTATATACTCTGTGTATATTATATATACATAATATATCACATTACTATATTTATTATACACTCTGTTTATATTATGTATGCATCATATATTACGTTATGACATTTTTTATATACTCTGTATATATTATATGTGCATCATGTATCACATAATTATATTTATTAATCTGTGTTTATTACACATACATCATATATTACATTCCTATATTTAGTATATACTCTGTATATATTATATATACATCATGTATTACATTACTATATTTAATATATACTCTGTGTATTTTACATACATCATGTATTAAATTACTCTATTTATTATATATTCTGCATTAATATATTTACATCATGTATTACAAAGCTATATTTTTATATATACATCATGTATTACATTACTATATTTATTATATACTCTGTATATATTATATATACATTATGTATTACATTAATATATTTTTATATAATCTGTACACATTATATATACTGTACATCATTTATTACATTGCTATAATCTTTATATACTCTGGGCATTTGATATATGCATCATGTATTACATTTTATATTATACTCTCCGTATATTATATATACATCATGTATATAATAATATTTTTATATACTCTGTGTATATTATATATACATCATGTATTACATTAATATATTTATTATATACTTTGTGTATATTATATATACATCATGTATTACATTACCATATTTATTTTATATGTGTATATTTTATATACATTATGTATTACATTACTATATTTATAATATACTCTGTGTATATTACATATACATCATGTATTACATTACTATGTTTATTATATACTCTGTGTATAATATATGTATATCATGCATTACAATACTATATTTATTATATACTCTGTGTCTATTATATATACATCATGTATTACATTACCATTTTTATTATATACTCTGTGTATATTACATATACATCATGTATTACATTACTATGTTTATTATATACTCTGTGTATATTATATATACATCATGTATTATATTACTATATTTATTATATACTCTGTTTATACTACATATACATCATGTATTATATTATTATATTTTTTTTATATATACGCTGTGCATATTATATATCCATCATTTATTACATTATTTTATTTATTATATTCTCTTCGTATATTATATATACATGATTTATTACATTTCTAAATGTTTATATAATCTGAATACATTATATATACATTATTTATTACATTGCTATATTTATTATATACTCTGTGTATATTATATATGCATCATGTATTACACTTTTATATTTATTATATATTCTGCGTCTATTATATATACATGTATTACAATACTATATTTTTTATATACTCTGTATTTATTTTATATACAGTACATTATATTTTACTTTACTATATTTTTACATAATCTATATACATTATATAAACTATATATACTATCATTTATTACATTGCTTTAATTTTTATATACTATGGGTATATTATATATAAATCATGTATTACATTACTATCTTTATTATATACTCTGTGTCTATTACATATACATCATCTATTATATTACTATATTTATTATATTTTGTGTATATTATATATACATCATGTATTACATTACCATATTTATTTTATAGGTGTATATTGTATATACATCATGTATTACATTACCATATTTATTATATACTCTGTCTATATTACATATACATCATGTATTGCATTACTATATTTATTATATACTCTGTGTATAATTTATGTACATCATGCATTACAATACTATATTTTTTATTTACTCTATGTATATTATATAAACACCTTGTATTACATTTCTATATTTATTATATTTTCTGCATATATTATATATACACATCATGAATTACAATAATATATATTTTTATATACTCTGCATATATTATATATACATCATGTATTATATTACTATATTTATTATGTACTCTGTGTATATTACATATACATCTTGTATTACATTACTATATTTATTATATACTCTGCGTATATAATATATACATCATGTAATACATTACTATCTTTATTGTATACTCTGTGTACATTATATATACATCATGTATTACATTATTATATTTATTATATACTCTATATATTATATATGTATAATATATCACATTACTATATTTATTATATACTCTGTTTATATTATATATGCATTACTTATTACGTTATGGCATTTTTTATATACTCTGTATATATTATATAGGCATCATGTGTTACATAATTATATTTATTAAACTGTGTTTATTATACACACATCATGTATTACATTCCTATATTTATTATATACTCTGTATATATTATATATACATCATGTATTACATTCCTTTGTTTAATATATACTCTGTGTATTTTACATACATCATATATTACATTACTCTATTTATTATATACTCTGTGTATATTACATGTACATTATATATTACAATACTATATTTATTATATACTCTGCGTATATTACATATACATCATGTATTACATTACTATATTTATTATATACTCTGCATATATTATATATACATCATGCATTACATTACTATATGTTTATATAATCTGCTTTCATTATACAGTAATACCTCGTACACTCGCGTTTCCGAATTTGCGAATTCACAGATTCGCGATATTTTTTTGGCAACTAACATATATAGATTTTGCTCTTTTTTCTCAGCTCTGTGAAATTTAATAAAAAAAAACACCTTCGCTATTGGGTAGTAGCGTCCTGTTCATTACGTACCCGGTAATTAGTTTCATTTTACTGTGAGTGTATAAGAAAAATGAATGAATGTATTAATATACAGTACTGTACAGTATACTTTAGTATACTGTACAGTACTGTAGGGTAAAGTTTATTGATATTTAGGGGTTAAACATTAGAAATCTGCATTGTAAGCGCTTCTATGCGCTTGTACCAAACATTCGTGATTCCTCGCGATCCGCGACCCGCTCTGTAACCTAACCTCGCGAATGTAAGAGGTATTACTGTATATACATTTATTACATTGCTATATGTATTATGTACTCTGTATATATTATATATGCATTATGTATTACAATTTTATATTTATTACATACTCTGCATACAGTATTTAAACATCATGTATTACAATACTATATTTTTTATACTCTGTGTATTTTATTTTTATATCATGTATTACATTACTATATTATATATTCTACGTATATTATATATGCCTCATGTTTTACATTTTTAGATTTATTATATACTCTGCATATATTATATATACTTCATGTATTATATTACTATATTTATTATATACTCTGTGTATATTATATATGCATCATATATTACATTATTACATTTATTATATACTCTGTATATATTGTATATGCATCATGTATTACATTTATATAATTGTTTTATACTCTGCGTATATTATATTTACATCATGTATTACAGTACTATATTTTTATAAACTCTGTGTATATTATTTATACATCATTTTTTACATAATTATATTTATTATCCTCTGTGTTTATTATATATACATTATGTATTACATTCCTATATTTATTATATACTCTGTGTATATTTTATATACATCATGTATTACATTACTATATTTAATATATACTCTGTGTATATTACATATTCATCATGTTACATTACTATATTTATTATATACTCTGTGTGTATTTATATATATGCATCATTTGTTACATTTTATATTTATTATATACTCTGCATATATTATATATACATCATGTATTACAATACTATATTTTTATATACTCTGTGTATATTATATATACATCATGTATTATATTACTATATTTATCATATACTCTGTGAATATTACATATACATCATGTATTACATTTTTTATATTTAATATATACTCTGTGTATATTATATATGCACCATGTATTACATAACTATATTTATTATATACTCTGTGTATATTACATATACATCATGTAATACATTACTATTTTTATTATATGTTCTGTGTATATTTTATATACATCATGTATTACATTACTTTATTTATTATATACTCTGCGTACACGATATATAAATTATTTATTACATTGCAATATTTATTATATACTCTATGTATATTATATATGCAACATTTATTACGCTTTTATATTTATTATATACTCTACGTATATTTTATATACCTCATATATTGCAATACTATATTTTTATATACTCTGTGTATATTATATATACATCATATATTGCATTACTATATTTATTTTATACTCTGTGTATATTATATATTAATGTATTACAATACTATATTTTTTATATACTCTATGTATATATATATATATATATATATATATATATATATATATAGCTTGTATTACATTACTATATTATATACTCTGTGTATATTGCATATACATTATGTATTACATTACTATATTTATTACATACTCTGTGTATATTATATATGCATTATGTATTACATTTTATATTTATTATATATTCTGCGTATATTATAAATGCATCATATATTACATTTTTTTATTTATTATATACTCTTTGTATATTATATATATCATGTATTACATTACTATATTTATTATATACTCTGTGTATATTATATATGCATCATTTTTTACAATACTCTATTTTTATATACTCTGTGAGTATTATATATTAATCTTGTATTACATTACTATATTTTTTTCTATTCTCTGTGTATATTATATATAAATCATGTATTACATCTCTATATTTATTATATACTCTTTGCATATTACATATACATCATGTATTACATTACTATATTTATTATATACTTTGTGTATATTATGTATGCATCATATATTACATTTATATAATTGTTTTATACTCTGCGTATATTATATTTACATCATGTATTAAAATACTATATTTTTTATATACTCTGTGTATATATTTACATAATGTATAACATTACTATATTTATTTTATTCTCTGTGTATATTACATATGCATCATGTATTACATTTTTATATTTATTATATACCCTGCGTATATTATATATACATCATGTATTACAGTACTATAGTTTTTTATATACTCTGTGTATATTATATATACATCATGTATTGCATTACTATATTTATTATATACTATGTGTCTATTATATTTGCATCATGCATTACATTTTTATGTTTATTATATATTCTGTGTATATTATATATACATCATGTATTACATACTCTGTGTATATTACATATACATCATGTATTACATTACCATATGTATTTTATACTATGTGTATATTATATATGCATCATGTATTACAATTTTATATTTATTATATATTCTCCATATATTATATATACAGTACATCATGTATTGCAATATTATATTTTTTATATACTCTGTGTATATTATATATACATATTGTATTACATTATTATATTTATATACTCTGTGTATATTACATATACATCATGTATTACATTACTTTATTTTATATACTCTGTGTACATTATATATACATTACCGTTTAAAAGTGACACACAGAACAGCTGAAAAGATGCTGGAAGACGCCTGACGCCATCTGTCAAGCATGGTGGAGGTAATGTGATGACCTGGGGTTGCTTTGGTGCTGGTAGAGTGGGAAATTTGTACAAGGTAAAAGGGATTTTGAATAAGGAAGGCTACCACTCCATTTTGCACCGCCATGCCATACCCTGTGGACAGCGCTTGATTGGAGCCAATTTCATCGTACAACAGGACAATGACCCAAAGCACCTCCAAATTATACAAGAACTATTTAGGGAAGAAGCCGGCAGCTGGTATTCTATCTGTAATGGAGTGGCCGGCGCAGTCACCACATCTCAGCCCCATGAGTGTTGGGGAGAGCTTGACCGTACGGTACACAAAAAGTGCCCATCAAGCCAATCCAACTTGTGGGAGGGGCTTCTGGAAGCATGGCGGGAAATGTCTCCAGATTACCTCAGCAAATTAACAGCTAGAATGCCAAAGGTCTGCAATGCTGGAATTGCTGCAAATGGAGCATTCTTTGACAAAAGCAAAGTTTGAAGGAGAAAATCGTTGATTGTAATGTCAATCTGTGCTCCCTTAGTCCTGACAGCAGCACAATATGGGGTATCTCTGCCCCTGTGTGTTGTTTAGGACGGTGGAACCTTTAATTAGCACCAAAAATAAGGTGCCTCCTACTGGCCCTGTTCTGCCCAATGGCACAGGATCTGATATTAAAAGTATTATCATCTCATTTTACACACTTTGTTAATGTATATTCTAATTAGGTTATAGCGCCAGTAGTGGTCTTTCAGTTACATTACCTGTTGAATTCCCCTTCCATTGGAAGCTATTGGATTATGGGAGCTACAGTGCACTCTGGGTAAGCAAGCTTCTGGGAGCCTGCCCGGGAGTACATTGAGACCTGCCCACAAGACGTTGGGGTGCCAACACTGCAGCTCCATTCCAAACTTAAGCTCCAAGCTTATCTTTGTGCAAGCATAGTCTGGTAGGAATTGTCTTACAGTCATGAAGAAAAGTTTGGGCACCCCTATAAACCTTAATAATTTTTTTTAAGTTCAAAATATTTGGGTGTTTGAGAACTTGCACAATTGGGGGCTGACTAATTACTTTTTTTCCCCACTGTATATATATAAACAAGCCATACTTAATACTACAGTCTTTAAAGATCAACATATATATATATATTGTGAGATGGTGACAGGGTAAAGTTCTGGATGGTCGCTATATCTCCCCTAGATTCCTCAGTGTTGTGAGATTACAACACTGATGTCTGTAGCAAAACCTCAGCTGTGAGAAGGCCTTTTTATTAACAGTTTCCTGTCCTACAGCAGGAAGGAGCCTTCAAGCACAGGTGGGAGCTGGGCCTCATTAAAAGGCCCATAAAAGGTTGTCAAGACCTCAGTCCTGGGCAGTTCCTGGGGAGATAGGAAGAGGTTCAGTCCTAAGACTGATATCTGGTGAGAGAGCAGTGTGAACTGTGACCTTTATTTTTGCCCTGTGTATTAATCGTGTAGCTGAAGCAAGCCACAGGGCCTCTTTGTATAGTTAGTAGCTCAGACGAGCAGGATTTCTGTTATCTTTTTGCCTGACTGTTAAGGCTTATTTTGTTTTGCTGTTTTGGAAAAAATAAACGCACAGGGTAAAACCTGTTTGTACCTGACTATTTTGTGTCTGTCTCTGACTGTCTGGGTCCATTGCTGCTACCACTGAACCAATCCTCCCACATTTGGTGCTTCGGATGCGGGCAAACCCAGTTTAAAACAGGTCTTAAAGAGACAGATACCTATTTTTCCATTTTTTCCTCCACCACCTTATGTCCTGGGTGAAGGCGGTAGGAGAGCCAAAAAAGGACACTGCCGCCATGGAAGACTTGTTTAAATTACTTGGGCAGACCCAGCGGGATGCTGAGAAACGTCAACAGCATGCCATGGAGGCGGCCGAAAAATGGCAGCAAGAGATGACCGCCATGTTAATGAAGCGGCTGTCTGTATTGTTGCTCAGAAGGCGGTAGGAGAATCTTCTGCTGAGACCCCATCGGTGAGATCCACTGCTCGAGCGGCTGTGCAAAGTTCTCTACAGAAGATGACGTCCACTGATGACGTAGAGGCGTATCTTCATGTCTTAGAGCGGGTTGCTGAATGAGAAAAGCTGCCAAAAGAACAGTGGGCCGATATCCTGGCGCCCTTTCTAACCGGGGAACCACAGAAGGCCTATTACGACCTGTGTGAGACGGCAGGCAGAGATTATCCCACGTTGAGGAGTGAGATCCTGGCCTGTCTTGTGGTAAATATGCATGTGCGAGCCGGAAGGGTACATCACTGGACTTTTTCTGAAAGTCTTCCACCCAGGTCTCAAATGCATGACCTTATCTACCTGGTAAAGAAGTGGCTACAACATGAAGAGGCCTCCCCTGCGCAGATGGTGGAAAGAGTGGTCCTAGACAAATACACCCAGTCGCTCCCACCTTGGGTTGGCCAAGCAGGTCCTACAACTGCGGACCAGCTAGTATGCCTGGTGGAGAGATATCGAGATACTGAGGAGCTCCTGCAGACACCTTCCAGAGAATATGTGTATTCTCTTATATCTTACCTTATGCATTGTTGCAATTCAACATATGGAGCCATGGTTTTGTACTACAAGCTATTAGAAGTGACTATTACACATATAGGAGTTAATGTGTACTTGCACTTTATTAATATTTAAATGATATATTCATTTACACATTTTATTTCTTTATGTATTCTATACATGGTTACCTTACTGATGAATTGTATTTTGTTGTAACTTTGCTATAACAATCTATGTCCATATACCTTGTGAATATCATTCTTTAATTTATTTCCATGTCCTGTAATAGCACGACCTCCGACCCATATGAGTTCCACTTCTGCAAAAAGAATGTCCTCTGCTGATAAAATTGAATCTCATCCCTGCCTTCTACCAAGGAAGGTTCTGCCACAACCTGTCCATGTGTCACCTGTGCTCTTTCCACACAGTATTATATGCCCCGCAGTGGCCCCCACACACTATTATATCCTCCGCAGTGGCCCCCACACAGTATTATATGCCCCCGCAGTGGCCCGCCCAAACAGTATTATATGCCCCGCAGTGGCCCCCGCACACTATTATATCCTCCACAGTGGCCCCCACACAGTATTATATGCCCCGCGGGGGGCCCGCGGACAGTATTATATCCTCCGCAGTGGCCCCCGCACAGTATTATATTCCCACAGTGGCCCCCACACAGTATTATATACTCCGCAGTGGCCCCCACATAGTATTATATTCCCGCAGTGGCACCCACACAGTATTATATGCTCCGCAGTGGCCCCCACATAGTATTATATTCCCGCAGCGGCCCCCACACAGTATTATATGCCCACAGTGGCCCCCACACAGTATTAGATGCTCCACAGACCCACAGAATATAATAAGTACAGGCCCAGGAGAAGTGATTAAAATAACAAAAACTTATACTCACCTTGTCTTACCTCTCCGGGGCATCCTTGCTCCGTCCTGCTGTCTTTCCCATCTTCCTTGGTCCCGTGCCCCAGACGTCACCGCTGTGGCCTTTGATTGGACCTCAGTGGTCACGTGGGGGCGCACTGACGTCATTACGCTGGCGCGCCCCATGTCACCGCTGGGGCCTAATCACAGGCCACTGCAGTGAGGCCGGAAAAGACGACGCTGAGCCCAGGACAGCCAGGTGAGTATTTTTTGTTTTTGTCACTTCCCCTGGCCCCTTTCCATTAACAATAGAAATAGTGGTCGGGGAAAGCCTGGTTCCCCGACCGCTCACTATCATGGTAGTCTGGGGCCTTGGCTATTTCCAGCTGGCCCCTGACCGTCCCGATCGTACCCCTGACCTTTGTATTGGCAAAATGAGTACTGATAGTCGGGGCCCACTGGGGGATTCACCGATTCCCCCGGTGGGCCAGTCCGACCCTGATAATGTATACTCATTAACACAATTTTAATAACCACATGTACAGTACAGACCAAAAGTTTGGACACACCTTCTCATTCCAAGAGTTTTCTGTATTTTCATGACTATAAAAATTGTAGATTCACACTGAAGGCATCAAAACTATGAATTACCACATGTGGAATTATATACTTACCAAAAAAGTGTGAAACAACTGAAAATATGTCTTATATTCTAGGTTCTTCAAAGTAGCCACCTTTTCCTTTGATTACTGCTTTGCACACTCTTGGCATTCTCTTGAGGAGCTTCAAGAGGTAGTCACCTGAAATGGTTTTCACTTCACAGGTGTGCCCTGTCAGGTTTAATAAGTGGGATTTCTTGCCTTATAAATGGGGTTGGGACCATCAGTTGTGTTGTTCAGAAGTCAGGTGGATACACAGCTGATAGTCCTACTGAATGGAGTGTTAGAATTTGTATTATGGCAAGAACAAAGCATCTAAGTAAAGAAAAACGAGTGGCCATCATTACTTTAACAAATGAAGGTCAGTCAGTCCGAAAAATTGGGAAAACTTTGAAAGTGTCCCCAAGTGCAGTGGCCAAAACCATCAAGCGCTACAAAGAAACTGGCTCACATGAGGACCGCCCCAGGAAAGGAAGACCAAGAGTCACCTCTGCTGCGGAGGATAAGTTCATCCGAGTCACCAGCCTCAGAAATCGCAGGTTAACAGCAGCTCAGATTAGAGACCAGGTCAATGCCACACAGAGTTCTAGCAGCAGACACATCTCTACAACAACTGTTAAGAGGAGACTGTGTGCAGCAGGCCTTCATGGTAAAATAGGTGCTAGGAAACCACTGCTAAGGACAGGCAACAAGCACAAGAAGAACACAAGGAATGGACATTAGACCTGTGGAAATCTGGGCTTTGGTCTGATGAGTCCAAATTTGAGATCTTTGGTTCCAACCACCGTGTCTTTGTGCGACGCAGAAAAGGTGAACAAATGGACTCTACATGCCTGGTTCCCACCGTGAAGCATGGAGGAGGAGGTGTGATGGTGTGGGGGGCTTTGCTGGTGACACTGTTGGGGATTTATTCTGAACCAGCATGGTTACCACAGCATCTTGCAGCGGCATGCTATTCCATCCGGTTTGCGTTTAGTTGGACCATCATTTATTTTTCAACAGGACAATGACCCCAAACACCTCCAGACTGTGTAAGGGCTATGTGACCAAGAAGGAGAGTGATGGGGTGCTACGCCAGATGACCTGGCCTCCACAGTCACCAGACCTGAACCCAATCCAGATGGTTTGGGGTGAGCTGGACCGCAGAGTGAAGGCAAAAGGGCCAACAAGTGCTAAGCATCTCTGGGAACTCCTTCAAGACTGTTGGAAGACCATTTCAGGTGACTACCTCTTGAAGCTCATCAAGAGAATGCCAAGAGTGTGCAAAGCAGTAATCAAAGCAAAAGGTGGCTACTTAGAAGAACCTAGAATATAAGACATATTTTCAGTTGTTTCACACTTTTTTGTTAAGTATATAATTCCACATGTGGTAATTCATAGTTTTGATGCCTTCAGTGTGAATCTACAATTTGTATAGTCATGAAAATACAGAAAACTCTTGGAATGAGAAGGTGTGTCCAAACTTTTGGTCTGTACTGTACATATTCATAATCATATTTTTAACAGCTTGTACTCCTTGATATACATATAAACAGATATATTTGGTAATAAAATAATTGACATATTTGCAAATACATTTAAGTTCATGTACAGGTCTATATACAAATAATCCTATTTATACAGTCATGTACTCATTGGTATACTCACAAACACATTTATTAACTTCTATAATCATTTGTCTACTCCTACACACCTGTATATGTGTACAAATATGCATAATTATAATATCTTGTACTCATTTATAAACACATTTATTAAGTAATATACTCATTTACATTCTTCTAAATACATTTATAACCTCATGTGCACATTTATATACACATAAGTGTCTCTGACCAATGTTGGCGCTGTGGTTCTCAGAGGTGTGACGTGCAAAAGTCTTCAGCCCCCTGTACTTTGATACCTGTAAATAAAATCCAGTGCGCACAAATGGCTTCAGAAATCACTTAATGAGTTAATAGAGTCCAGCTCTGGGTAATGTAGTCTCAGTATAAATACACCTGTTCTGTGAAGGCCTCAGTGGTTTGTTACAGAACACTAGTGAACAATCAGCATCATGAAGACCAAGGAACTCACCAGACAGCTCAGAGATAAAGTTGTGGAGAAATGTAAAGCAGGGTTAGGTTATAACAACATATCCCAAGCTTTGAGCATCCCAAGGAGCGCTGTTCAATCCATCATCCAAAAATGGAAAAGTATTCTACAACTGCAAACCTACCAAGACATGGCCGTCCACCTAAACTAACAGATCACTGAGCAAGGAGAGCGCTGGTCAGAGAAGCAGCCAAGAGGCCCATGGTCACTGTGGAGGAGCTGCAGAAATCCTCAGGCACAGGGAGAATCTGTCCACAGGACAACTAGAAGTCACTGCGCACCCCACAAATCTATATGGAAGAGCGGCAAGGAGTAAACCATTGTTGTAAGAAAGACAAAAGAAGTGAGGTCTGCAGTTTATGGCCACAAGTCATATAGGAGACACTGCAAACATGTGGGAGAAGGTGCTCTGCTCAGAGGAGACCAAAGGGGAACGTCATGGCCTAAATGCAAAGTAACCCTGCTCATCCCCCTGAACACACCGTCATCCCCACTGTGACACATAGGGGGCAGCATCATGCTGGGGGGACAGGGAAGCTGCTCAGAGGGGATGGGAAGATGGAGGGAGCTAAATACAGGCCAATCCTGGAAGAAAACCTGAGACTGGAGGCTGCAAAAGAAAGACTGGGAAGGAGATTCCAGCAAGACAGTGACCCTAAACCTCCAGCCCGAGCTCCAGGGGAAGGGTTTAGATGACAGAATGTTCATGTGTTAGAATGGCCCATATATATATATATATATATATATATCCTCATGAATACATCTATAAACCCATTGTAACATCTGCATCTGTTCAGACTTCTGCGCTATCTTCTGGCCGTATGGTACAGCGCAGGAGATGTGTCTGGATATGATTGTTTGCTTTTAGGTTTCTTGTTGTACTATGTCTGAACACAGCTCTATCCCCTCACCTCTGCTATTCATTCTCCACCTTACCCATCTCTTTCACTGTTTGCTAACCTCAGTTTTTCTTATGTGATTGTCAGCCTTCCTTTCCGCTCTCACTTCTCTTGTTCCTTCTGTTATTGATGGGAGATCAGGGTCCGGTCCAATCAAGCCTGGGGCGGATTCCTGGCATCCAATAGTTTTCTAAACTACACCTGAGTGCTTGCTATTAGTCTCTCTGGAGTGTGCTAGTGTTTTCTCCTGTATCTCTGATCTTGTTTTTCCTTACCTCTGCTTTTACAGACCTGTCTATTCTTCTAGACTTATTTTGTACATTCCTGCCTGATTGGTTCTGACCTAGGCTTATTTCCTACCCGTTCTTGTTTGTTTGTGTTGTCAGTGTTTGTGTTTTCACTTGTATCATAGGAAGGGACCGTCTCTTAGTTGTCCTCTACCGCTTAGGGTACTGAGGAAAGCAGGTAGGGACGTCCGGGTAGGTCTAGTATTAGGGCTCACTGTCCTTGTCTCCCCTTTTTCTCCTGGGATTCTAGCAGCAGCCATAAACCTAACAGGATTCATAACACCTATGTTCCTATTTTTTTTTACTCATATACACTTTTATATACTCACACACTCATTTATATACACATTTATATATTTATATACACATTTATATACTCACACACACATTTATATATTTATATACACTTTTATATACTCACACACACATTTATATATTTATATACACATTTATATACTCACACACACATTTATATATTTATATACACATTTATATACTCACACACACATTGATGAACACATGTAGGGAATTAATGTCATACATTAGGAAGGGCAGTGTCAAATTGCTAATGCTCGGACTCTAGCTGGGCTGAGGGCTCGGGTCTGGCTATAACTTAGACCTATGGGACTGCCTGTCGTGATTTGTACCAGCACTCTGGGTCTTTTCTTTTAATAGACCTTTATTGTAGCCCCTACTCTTAGTGCATATTGGTAGATGCTGCTGTAAGAGTTTTTTATACATACCTCTTTCTTTGGGTGGTTTTCATGCCTGGTGAAGGTTGTGTACCCCACATCACCAGGCATGCTTTACAAGCTACAGTGCTGGCCAAAAGTATTGGCACCCCTGCAATTCTGTCAGATAATACTCAATTTCTTCCAGAAAATGATTGCAATCACAAATGCTTTGGTAATAATATCTTCATTTAATTTGTCTTCAATGGAAAACCACAAAAAGAATTGTCAAAAAGCCAAATTGGATATAATTCCACACCAAACATAAAAAAAGGGGGTGGACAAAAGTATTGGCACCCTTTGAAAAATCAGGTGATGCTTCTCTAATTTGTGTAATTAACAGCACCTGTTACTTACCTGTGGCACATAACAGGTGGCGGCAATAACTAAATCACACTTGCAGCCAGTTGAAATGGATTAAAGTTGACTCAACCTCTGTCCTGTGTCCTTGTGTGTACCACATTGAGCATGGAGAAAAGAAAGAAGACCAAAGAACTGTCTGAGGACTTGAGAAGCAAAATTGTGAGGAAGCATGAGCAATCTCAAGGCTACAAGTCCATCTCCAAAGACCTGAATGTTCCTGTGTCTACCGTGCGCAGTGTCATCAAGAAGTGTAAAGCCCATGGCACTGTGGCTAACCTCCCTAGATGTGGACGGAAAAGAAACATTGACGAGAGATTTCAACGAAAGATTGTGCGGATGGTGGCTAAAGAACCTCGACTAACATCCAAACAAGTTCTAGCTGCCCTGCAGTCCGAGGGTACAACAGTGTCAACCCGTACTATCCGTCGGCGTCTGAATGAAAAGGGACTCTATGGTAGGATACCCAGGAAGACCCCACTTCTGACCCAGAGACATAAAAAAGCCAAAACTTACCTGAGAAAGCCAAAAACTTTTTGGAAGAATGTTCTCTGGTCAGATGAGACAAAAGTAGAGCTTTTTGGGAAAAGGCATCAACGTAGAGTTTACAGGAAAAAAAAAGAGGCCTTCAAAGAAAAGAACACGGTCCCTACAGTCAGACATGGCGGAGGTTCCCTGATGTTTTGGGGTTGCTTTGCTGCCTCTGGCACTGGACTGCTTGACCGTGTGCATGGCATTATGAAGTCTGCAGCATAATGTAGGGCCCAGTGTGAGAAAGCTGGGTCTCCCTCAGAGGTCATGGGTCTTCCAGCAGGACAATGACCCAAAACACACTTCAAAAAGCACTAGAAAATGGTTTGAGAGAAAGCACTGGAGACTTGTAAAGTGGCAGCAATGAGTCCAGACCTGAATCCCATAGAACACCCAAGGAGAGATCTCACAATGGCAGTTTGGAGAAGGCGCCCTTCACATCTCAGGGACCTGGAGAAATTCCAGCAGAGCATTGGAAGAAACTCATTGATGGTTACCGGAAGCGGTTGTTCGCAGTTATTTTGTCTAAAGGTTGTGCTACCAAGTATTAGGCTGAGGGTGCCAATACTTTTGTCCGGCCCATTTTTGGAGTTTTGTGTAAAATGATATTATTACCAAAGCATTTGTGATTGCAATCATTTTCTGGAAGAAATTGAGTATTTTCTGACAGAATTGCAGGGGTGCCAATACTTTTGGCCAGCACTGTATATTGCAGTAGTCTGGGGTGTGGCATAAGATTTTGCCATCTGCTTTATATCTTTCTATAAGCAGTAGCCTGTAATATTACACCTAATAACCGGCAGCAGGTGTTGGGAATTTTTTTTATTTAATCATTACACTGCACAGATTTTTATCATTCCTTTTATATATTTAAGATATATTAATAGTTATGTTTTAGTCATGCAAGTAGTTTTGTTGTGGTTTTTGGTTAAATTGTCTAAATTTACAAGTGGAACAAATTTATGTTCCAGGTGTAAATTCAAAACTGTGCTAAAAACAATACATCAAAATGGTTGTTTTTTTTTTTGTCTTTTGGTAAAAATTATTTGGTAGGGGTGCCCCCAGGAAATTTTTTTTTCCAGAGGTTCTCCCGAGTCTGAAAAGATTGGGAATCATTGACATCACAACTCTATGACATCACTGCATGGCAAAATATATTTACATTGATGTCCGAGTACAGCAATATAGCAAAATAAATATTGCACAGAAGGGATGATACACCCAGCTGAGGTCACCAGGGGGTTCTATAATGAAACATAGGATGGAGCCACTTTCAATTTTCCCCATCACCTTCCATTGTCCATAGTTATCACTAACTAAACATTGTATGTTAGTGGAAATGGGCCCCTTAGTTGTCGGCTCCTGGTGCAGAACGTAGATCACATCCCTACTCTGTTTTTCTCAGTTACAGTTTCCAGTCTGCAGCTATCACCACCACTAGAGGGCGCTCTATGGATTTATACAGCTATAGTTATAATCAGTAGAAAGTGTATGCAGTGAGCTCCCCCTAGTGGTGGCTGCAGTAGAGGCAGATCCGTGCCAGGCCCTGTCTCAACCATGGGCCCCATAGTAGCCACAGTGTCTGCCTCTATAGCATGTCCACCACCAGCCTCATCCCGTCTACCGGGCCTCATTTGTCTGTAAAGCTCCTACAGATGGAGACAATGATATACAGTACAGACCAAAAAGTTTGGACACACCTTCTCATTCCAAGAGTTTTCTGTATTTTCATGACTATAAAAATTGTAGATTCGCACTGAAGGCATCAAAACTATGAATTAACACATGTGGAATTATATACTTAGCAAAAAAGTGTGAAACAACTGAAACTATGTCTTATATTCTAGGTTCTTCAAAGTAGCCACCTTTTGCTTTGATTACTGCTTTGCACACTCTTGATGAGCTTCAAGAGGTAGTCACCTGAAATGGTCTTCCAACAGTCTTGAAGGAGTTCCCAGAGATGCTTAGCACTTGTTGGCCCTTTTGCCTTCACTCTGCGGTCCAGCTCACCCCAAACCATCTGGATTGGGTTCAGGTCTGGTGACTGTGGAGGCCAGGTCATCTGGCGTAGCACCCCATCACTCTCCTTCTTGGTCACATAGCCCTTACACAGTCTGGAGGTGTTTGGGGTCATTGTCCTGTTGAAAAATAAATGATGGTCCAACTAAACGCAAACCGGATGGAATAGCATGCCGCTGCAAGATGCTGTGGTAACCATGCTGGTTCAGAATAAATCCCCAACAGTGTCACCAGCAAAGCCCCCCCACACCATCACACCTCCTCCTCCATGCTTCACGGTGGGAACCAGGCATGTAGAGTCCATTCCTTCACCTTTTCTGCGTCACACAAAGACACGGTGGTTGGAACCAAAGATCTCAAATTTGGACTCATCAGACCAAAGCCCAGATTTCCACAGGTCTAATGTCCATTCCTTGTGTTCTTCTTGTGCTTGTTGCCTGTCCTTAGCAGTGGTTTCCTAGCAGCTATTTTACCATGAAGGCCTGCTGCACACAGTCTCCTCTTAACAGTTGTTGTAGAGATGTGTCTGCTGCTAGAACTCTGTGTGGCATTGACCTGGTCTCTAATCTGAGCTGCTGTTAACCTGCGATTTCTGAGGCTGGTGACTCGGATGAACTTATCCTCCGCAGCAGAGGTGACTCTTGGTCTTCCTTTCCTGGGGCGGTCCTCATGTGAGCCAGTTTCTTTGTAGCTCTTGATGGTTTTGGCCACTGCACTTGGGGACGCTTTCAAAGTTTTCCCAATTTTTCGGACTGACTGACCTTCATTTCTTAAAGTAATGATGGCCACTCGTTTTTCTTTACTTAGCTGCTTTTTTCTTGCCATAATACAAATTCTAACACTCCATTCAGTAGGACTATCAGCTGTGTATCCCCCTGACTTCTGAACAACACAACTGATGGTCCCAACCCCATTTATAAGGCAAGAAATCCCACTTATTAAACCTGACAGGGCACACCTGTGAAGTGAAAACCATTTCAGGTGACTACCTCTTGAAGCTCCTCAAGAGAATGCCAAGAGTGTGCAAAGCAGTAATCAAAGCAAAAGGTGGCTACGCTGAAGAACCTAGAATATAAGACATATTTTCAGTTGTTTCACACTTTTTTGGTAAGTATATAATTCACATGTGATAATTCATAGTTTTGATGCCTTCAGTGTGAATCTACAATTTTTATAGTCATGAAAATACAGAAAACTCTTGGAATGAGAAGGTGTGTCCAAACTTTTGGTCTGTACTGTACTTAACAAGTACAGTTGGTAAAATAGGGGCATTTAATTCCCACTCCCAGCCTACCATGACACACCCCTGAGCCCAACCAAGCACGCCCCAAACTGGCTGTGATCGCCCACTTTGGGGCAGTGCTTTAATAATGAGCCCCATTATTAGGTGGACTGCCAAAATTTGTCACAACTGTTGCTGAAACTTAGAGATTGTCTCAGGACAATTGTCAAGTATAGAATGATCCCTGGTAATGTGATCCATACAGTGAGGATATAAACATCTTCTGAGCGATATCAGACATATTGTACATTTACAGAAAAGACGGATTTACCTTAATATCAGTCACCACATCAGCTAAGTCCAGAAGCAGCCATTACTGAAGAGGAGGACACATGATTGACGAGAAGATCCAGAGTTGAGGACACAGGCGACTTGCGTCCAATGCCAACTACAACTCTCAACGGATGTCAGCTCTGCAGCTTCTTATATAATGTGGGTGATGTCATAATATGGGGGAGGAGCCAACTGACTCAATATACCAAGACATCATAAAGAGGTCAGGTGACACCAGTCAATCACAGTCCATATAGATTAAATCGTCTCTAAACTTTCCACCTCAGCCCGAAACTTTGTACAAGGGGTGACAATGTGATTATTCTATACAAAGTAATTGTGACATCATTTCTACTGATGACATCAATGATAGATCCCTTATATATCAAAATAATGCAGAAGCCGTATAGATAAAGCTGTATTATATGGACAAAGGAGGGGAATGGGGTGACTAATAATGTATTTATGGCCTCTATATAGGACAGGACATTACAGATAATACTACTAGATAATTTCACCTCATTTCTGGAGGTGCTGCTATTTCCTTCCCATGATGAGAAGGAGATTAGGAGAATATTGTGTATGACTATATATTAATAAAGTTTATATACCAGTCTCTTTGGGGCAGTGGCAGGCCGTGTAGTCCCGTGCCATGAAGCCCTCTATGTGTGTGACTTCTGATGTATTGGTCCCACCCTCGGCCTCCTCCACTCTCTAAACCCATCAATTCCCTCACAGTGCTGGCGCTGTTGTAATGCGATGAGCACTCTGTATCATATTTTTTTGGGAACGCCCATTGATCCTGGGTTCCTGGGGAAGGTTAAAGCCTTGATGGTGCCCCACAGGGGGCCTTGCACCCGCCATTTACCTTTGAACCCCCCCCAGACCCCCAGGCAAAAAACGTCTAGGCTCTTTCTATACTTGTGCGTGGCCGCAAAGACACTCTCTTGTCTCCCCCCACATTGCCATTCTCACTCACTGGAGAGACGTTATTCGCGCTCTGCATATTGTATTTGTCTTTTATTTACCTTCTGAAAAATTTCTTCAAAAAAATTACAGTTTAAAAAAAAAAGTTTATTTAATCACTTCTTGACTAATAATTTTCCATCTTCTGGTGATACAAGGAGTCTGTCAGAATTCTCAATTCAGCTGCTTATTTATTATGCTTACTTATATAGCGCCGTCATATCCACAGCGCACAGGTAAACCTGGGAGGTTCTGCAGCTAAAAGTTCCCGGCTTGTCCAATTAGCAGCTGAAGAGGCCATAAAGACCCCATATGTGTATATAAGACCCTATATATGTATATAAGACCCCAATGTGTATATAAGACCCCATATGTGTATATAAGACCCCATATGTGTATATAAGACCCCATATGCATTCTAGACCCCATATGTGTATATAAGACCCCATATGCATATATAAGACCTCATATACATATATAAGACCATATATATATACAGTTTTGAATGAATCAAAACTATGAATTACCACATGTGGAATTATATACTTAACAAAAAAGTGTGAAACAACTGAAAATATGTCTTATATTCTAGGTTCTTCTAAGTAGCCACCTTTTGCTTTGATTACTGCTTTGCACACTCTTGGCATTCTCTTGATGAGCTTCAAGAGGTACTTAACTTTTTTGTTAAGTATATAATTCCACATGTGGTAATTCATAGTTTTGATGCCTTCAGTGTGAATCTACAATTTTTATAGTCATGAAAATACAGAAAACTCTTGGAATGAGAAGGTGTCCAAACTTTTGGTCTGTACTGTAGGTGTCTGCTAATTTAGTTCTGTAATTTGGTTCTGAACCTGATCGTGTGTATTGGATTGCTTTTCTGACCCTCGGCTTGTTCTCTGGTTATTGTGGGCACCGATTCGCTGACACTGGGAGCCCCGCCTTCTTCTCTAAACCAGTTAGGTCTAAGCAGGTAAACATCCAGGATCGGTCTCATTGCCATCCATTGCAGTGGGATGTCCGCTCTGTACTCCTCCGCTCCAGAGCCTGCGCCATAGATTCTCAAGGTATTTATCACTCTCTACATAGATACAATGATATGTTATCATTATGTGTTGTCTCCGTCTGATCAACTGATGTGTGACCGGCGTCCAATGAAAGCTGCAGACTCACCGGTCATGCTGGTACTTGTAGTTTCACACCAACTGGCGAGATCCCTAACCTAAACCCTTGATTTGACTGCTATGCTGATCTGTACAGTTAGCAAAGAGTTAAAGGGGTTGTAACCCTCCTCTCCATTATTATCCTAGACCACCAGGGATGTCACCATTAACCTCTTCACTATTATTATCCCAGACCACCAGGGATGTTACCATTAATCTCCTCTCCATTATTATTCTAGACCACCAGGGATGTTACCATTAATCTCCTCTCCATTATTGTTCTAGACCACCAGGGATTTTACCATTAATCTCCTCTCCATTATTATTCTAGACCACCAGGGATTTTACCATTAATCTCCTCTCCATCATTATTCTAGACCACCAGGGATTTTACCATTAATCTCCTCTCCATTATTATTCTAGACCACCAGGGATTTTACCATTAATACCACTGGTAATATTAGATTTTATACCCATTAAATTACATAGTCCATGTACTACCTCCGCACCCGCCCCGACCAATCTACTGAAGGAAGTAAAGCCCAGGAAAGCAGCAGCACAACTGGACAACTGTGTATTGTAAAACTGTATTTTATTGATACAAGATTACGGATTAGATAGTTGTAGATCTCTACATAATGTATATGCATGGTTACTGAAACATTACTATATGTCACATTCCTCCATCAAACTTCAACGTCAAACCAGTTGGGTGAGGATCTGGTAGCTTGGCAGGTATCTGGTAATAGGGTGGGCATCTGAGACAACTACCAGTCTCTATAATCATGAGGTTCAGTTGTCCTATTTATTAAAGAGGTGGCCTAAAATTCACAGTCTGTCTCCATAGAGATCCAGGAGGCTACAAGACCTTCAAGTGCTCCCTGTTCTGTAGTAGGAAACACCAGGTTGTAAACTAATGAATATCTTAAGATAGACTTAGGCAGTAAATAAGAAGATGGAGATCGCACACAGAACCAGTTATGGAGACGTTGACTTGCATCCACTGATGGCCTTTTAACAATCTTGGTCTTTGGCTTGAGGTCTTCTTTAAATGCTAGATTTGGCTCTTTCCAGCATCTCAATTCTCCCTTGATATCCGCATTTCCTTTTTTGCCTCTCAGTGTCAATGAGTTGGTCAATAAATTCTGTTGAAGACCCGATGGCCGTAACTTGCTTAATTTCATTGGCTGTCCTCAGAATAAGTTGGGTGCCATGTTTTCTGAGCTCCTGTATCTCAGCCTCCACCCTCTCCAGGACCATTTCATAGGTCAACTCTTCTTCATCATCTCTTTTATACTTCATCTTTATACTTCTATAAGTGACTTTCTGGTAGACAACCAAGTTCTGCCACAGAAACTTCTCAGAGAAGTGTTCACTTGATCCATGGCCACAAACCCTACAAACGGCATTCAAATAAAAGACTTCGCACAAACGGACAAGCATGTCATAGGCCACAATGCAGTCGTGGTGACAGGTGGAGTTGCACTCATGGCAGTTGGTGCAGTTGCCCATTGTATTGATCTTCTTCTTCATATGTTTGTTGACTTCAAATTCGAAAAATTCATCCTGCTCAATTTTAACTCTCTGTTTTCTGAGGTTTTTCTTGATTTCCTCTAGCTCGTGCTGCTTGGACATCACTTCCTCGATTCTGTGCACCAGCGCGTCCACTGTAATTTCAATAGCATTTCTCTGTTCAAGGTTGGCCTTTTCTAATACAATATTTTTTCTGGATGTGTTAGACAAAAATTTGAAAAAGCTGTTGAGGTTTTCCATCCCCAAAATCCACTGCTGCTCGGTAGTCGCGTTGGCATCGGTGGAATTATTTGCATATAAGACACTGGTATTAAACATGAAGTGGATAGGGTAACCATTTCGGTCTTTAGCACATGGAACGTTCTCATGAATGATCGTTGCCAAGGCTGGCGGTCTTTGGTCATCATCAGTAGAAGTCATGAAGGTCACAATATTTTCTTGTATCGTTGAGCCAAACATGGCCAAGAGAGAATCAAACACAAACTTCTGAGTTGGAGATAAACCAGTCATCGATGGTTGGGTCACAAAACAAATTGCATCAATGTGGTCCAACTCCGAGTTATAGAACAGTTGTCGGATCTGCTGGACCGCTGTCTTCTTAGGAGTCACACTCTGGTGCTTTGGAAGTTCGGGAGTATCAATGATAGTCAAGGAGTTTGGGATACAGAACTTTTCTTCATGGTTGATCTGGTAAACCATGATCTTTGATCCTTGATGGGGATCTTGGGTCATCATTGGGTCTTCAACAAGTAACTGGATCCTGCAATCATGTTTCCACTGAACCCCAAAAATGTAGCTGGCGAGGGCATTGACCAGGGTGGTTTTGCTGGATCCAGTTTCCCCAATCATCATTATGACCTTGTTATTTATCACTGGACATCCATTAGTAAATTTCCACTTCTTGGTGTTTCGATCATTTTCCAAGCACATCTTGTAGATTGCCAGTGGCCCCACATTCTCATCTTTCGACAGATTGCGATTGGATTTAATCCAGAAGATTCTTGTCAAATCTTCCACACACGGTCTAGGACCTTCAATATCTGCAGGTAGATATATATAAGACGGTGAGTGCTCTTGTGTAATATTAATATTGGCAATATTTTGTCAGACTTTATGGGAACTTTGTGGCTTACAACTAGTGATAGACATGTAGCAGAGCTGAATTTGCTATTTTTATTATTATTATTTGGAGGAGACAAGTATTTTGAATTGTGATAAGTGATTATTAGGACATTGGGCGCCACCTACAGGCTCAGACTTGCTACTTCAACATATAGACCATGAGGCCCAGTGGTTCATCTCAACCTATTATTAAAGGGGTTTTCCAGGAAAAATATTTTTTTTTAAATTAGGCTGAAGGAGGTGAAAAAAACAAAACAAAAACACACTCAGCGGCCTAAGACGAGAACTTCTGCCATAAGAAAACATCGGAGCAGCAGGACCGGACTGCCCTGGGAGGCACCAGAGCACCAGGGATAGGGGAGTATGGTTTTTTTTTTCCACCTCTCCCGGCCTAATTAAAAAAAAAAAAAATTATTCTGAACAACCCCTTTAAGTCAGTCAATTTTGCAGTCCACCACTTCTCACAACTGAGGGATTGCTACAGAAGTATTGTAGTGCTAGCAGTGGTGGAGCAACCGCCATAGCACCTGTAACTGCTGCTATGGGGCCTATGACATAAGGGGGCCCGGACCCCCGCTGCTTTTTCCTTTTTTAATAGGTAGCTGTTACCTATCGGATTACTCCAGCAGTTATAGCCGATATTCACTTACTCATCCTCATTTCAGTGGTTTTAATATGGAGGAAGGCCCATGATGCCATTGGTGCCATATGGAGGAAGGCCCATGATACCAGTGGTGATATATGGAGGAAGGCCCATGATACCAGTGGTGATATATGGAGGAAGGCCCATGATACCAGTGGTGATATATGGAGGAAGGCCCATGATACCAGTGGTGATATATGGAGGAAGGCCCATGATACCAGTGGTGATATATGGAGGAAGGCCCATGATACCAGTGGTGATCTATGTAGGAAGGCCCATGATACCAGTGGTGCCATATGGAGGAAGGCCCATGATACCAGTGGTGCCATATGGAGGAAGGCCCATGATACCAGTGGTGCCATATGGAGGAAGGCCCATGATACCAGTGGTGATATATGGAGGAAGGCCCATGATACCAGTGGTGATCTATGGAGGAAGGCCCATGATACCAGTGGTGATATATGGAGGAAGGCCCATGATACCAGTGGTGCCATATGGAGGAAGGCCCATGATACCAGTGGTGCCATATGGAGGAAGGCCCATGATACCAGTGGTGCCATATGGAGGAAGGCCCATGATACCAGTGGTGCCATATGGAGGAAGGCCCATGATACCAGTGGTGATATATGGAGGAAGGCCCATGATACCAGTGGTGATCTATGGAGGAAGGCCCATGATACCAGTGGTGATCTATGGAGGAAGGCCCATGATACCAGTGGTGATATATGGAGGAAGGCCCATGATACCAGTGGTGCCATATGGAGGAAGGCCCATGATACCAGTGATGATATATGGAGGAAGGCCCATGATACCAGTGGTGCCATATGGAGGAAGGCCCATGATACCAGTGATGATATATGGAGGAAGGCCCATGATACCAGTGGTGATATATGGAGGAAGGCCCATGATGCCATTGGTGCCATATGGAGGAAGGCCCATGATACCAGTGGTGATATATGGAGGAAGGCCCATGATACCAGTGGTGATATATGGAGGAAGGCCCATGATGCCATTGGTATCATATGGAGGAAGGCCCATGATACCAGTGGTGATATATGAAGGAAGGCCCATGATACCAGTGGTGATATATGGAGGAAGGCCCATGATACCAGTGGTGATCTATGGAGGAAGGCCCATGATGCCATTGGTACCATATGGAGGAAGGCCCATGATACCAGTGGTGATATATGGAGGAAGGCCCATGATACCAGTGGTGATCTATGGAGGAAGGCCCATGATGCCATTGGTGCCATATGGAGGAAGGCCCATGATGCCATTGGTGCCATATGGAGGAAGGCCCATGATACCAGTGGTGATATATGGAGGAAGGCCCATGATACCAGTGGTGATATATGGAGGAAGGCCCATGATACCAGTGGTGATATATGGAGGAAGGCCCATGATACCAGTGGTGATATATGGAGGAAGGCCCATGATACCAGTGGTGATATATGGAGGAAGGCCCATGATACCAGTGGTGATCTATGGAGGAAGGCCCATGTTGCCATTGGTGCCATATGGAGGAAGGCCCATGATACCAGTGGTGCCATATGGAGGAAGGCCCATGATACCAGTGGTGCCATATGGAGGAAGGCCCATGATACCAGTGGTGCCATATGGAGGAAGGCCCATGATACCAGTGGTGATATATGGAGGAAGGCCCATGATACCAGTGGTGATCTATGGAGGAAGGCCCATGATACCAGTGGTGATATATGGAGGAAGGCCCATGATACCAGTGGTGCCATATGGAGGAAGGCCCATGATACCAGTGGTGCCATATGGAGGAAGGCCCATGATACCAGTGGTGCCATATGGAGGAAGGCCCATGATACCAGTGGTGCCATATGGAGGAAGGCCCATGATACCAGTGGTGATCTATGGAGGAAGGCCCATGATACCAGTGGTGATATATGGAGGAAGGCCCATGATACCAGTGGTGCCATATGGAGGAAGGCCCATGATACCAGTGGTGATCTATGGAGGAAGGCCCATGATACCAGTGGTGCCATATGGAGGAAGGCCCATGATACCAGTGGTGCCATATGGAGGAAGGCCCATGATACCAGTGGTGATATATGGAGGAAGGCCCATGATACCAGTGGTGATCTATGGAGGAAGGCCCATGATGCCATTGGTACCATATGGAGGAAGGCCCATGATACCAGTGGTGATATATGGAGGAAGGCCCATGATACCAGTGGTGCCATATGGAGGAAGGCCCATGATACCAGTGATGATATATGGAGGAAGGCCCATGATACCAGTGGTGCCATATGGAGGAAGGCCCATGATACCAGTGATGATATATGGAGGAAGGCCCATGATACCAGTGGTGATATATGGAGGAAGGCCCATGATGCCATTGGTGCCATATGGAGGAAGGCCCATGATACCAGTGGTGATATATGGAGGAAGGCCCATGATACCAGTGGTGATATATGGAGGAAGGCCCATGATGCCATTGGTATCATATGGAGGAAGGCCCATGATACCAGTGGTGATATATGAAGGAAGGCCCATGATACCAGTGGTGATCTATGGAGGAAGGCCCATGATACCAGTGGTGATCTATGGAGGAAGGCCCATGATGCCATTGGTACCATATGGAGGAAGGCCCATGATACCAGTGGTGATATATGGAGGAAGGCCCATGATACCATTGGTACCATATGGAGGAAGGCCCATGATACCAGTGATGATATATGGAGGAAGGCCCATGATACCAGTGGTGATCTATGGAGGAAGGCCCATGATACCAGTGGTGATATATGGAGGAAGGCCCATGATACCATTGGTACCATATGGAGGAAGGCCCATGATACCAGTGATGATATATGGAGGAAGGCCCATGATACCAGTGGTGATATATGGAGGAAGGCCCATGATACCAGTGGTGATATATGGAGGAAGGCCCATGATACCAGTGGTGATCCATGAATATGTCATTGGATTGTTATGGAAACCTGGCCTACAACTGTGTGTATGTCAGTGAGGCTAATAATGAAGGACCTGTAAGATTCCATTGGCTAATACGGGTCACCTGATGCTGTAGATGCCAGTGCTGCTGTATTTGCTTTTGTAACTATGTTGAGCACAGAAGGTCCTAGAAAATGGCCGATGTTATGATGTAGCAGATGTGCTGAGATTGCTCCGGGCAGTGCATTAAACAACAGACGGACATTCTACATTCATTGTGAGATCGATAATTTGGTCTATTAAATATCAATATTCAGATTCTGTTTCTGCTAAAAGTTTAAAATAAAAATTTGTTGAAATTCATTGTAAGCCATGAGTGAAAGAGAAGTGTCCGCAACAGCACAAAATGGCGGGACGTAAGGAGGAAAATAGGAACACAAGGCACTCCTCTGCTAAAACACGGACCTGAAGGTGTGAAGTCACATTTCCTTCCAGAACCCCGAGATATATCATATAGAATGAGAACCCAAATATTATCTATAGTACTCCATGTATAGATAAGACTAACACATGACATCACACAGTGTATAGTACACATGATGGTCAGTGCTCCATCTATAGATAACACTAACACATGACATCACACAGTGTATAGTGCACATGATGGTCAGTGCTCCATCTATAGATAACACTAACACATGACATCACACAGTGTATAGTACACATGATGGTCAGTGCTCCCATCTATAGATAACACTAACACATGACATCACACAGTGTATAGTGCACATGATGGTCAGTGCTCCATGTATAGATAACACTAACACATGACATCACACAGTGTATAGTACACATGATGGTCAGTGCTCCATGTATAGATAACACTAACACATGACATCACACAGTGTATAGTACACATGATGGTCAGTGCTCCATGTATAGATAACACTAACACATGACATCACACAGTGTATAGTACACATGATGGTCAGTACTCCATGTATAGATAACACTAACACATGACATCACACAGTGTATAGTACACATGATGGTCAGTGCTCCATGTATAGATAACACTAACACATGACATCACACAGTGTATAGTACACATGATGGTCAGTACTCCATGTATAGATAACACTAACACATGACATCACACAGTGTATAGTACACATGATGGTCAGTACTCCATGTATAGATAACACTAACACATGACATCACACAGTGTATAGTACACATGATGGTCAGTACTCCATGTATAAATAACACTAACACATGACATCACACAGTGTATAGAACACATGATGGTCAGTACTCCATGTATAGATAACACTAACACATGACATCACACAGTGTATAGTACACATGATGGTCAGTGCTCCATGTATAGATAACACTAACACATGACATCACACAGTGTATAGTACACATGATGGTCAGTGCTCCATGTATAGATAACACTAACACATGACATCACACAGTGTATAGTACACATGATGGTCAGTACTCCATGTATAGATAACACTAACACATGACATCACACAGTGTATAGTACACATGATGGTCAGTACTCCATGTATAGATAACACTAACACATGACATCACACAGTGTATAGTACACATGATGGTCAGTACTCCATGTATCAGCTATAAACACTAACACATGACATCACACAGTGTATAGTACACATGATGGTCAGTACTCCATGTATAGATAACACTAACACATGACATCACACAGTGTATAGTACACATGATGGTCAGTGCTCCATGTATAGATAACACTAACACATGACATCACACAGTGTATAGTACACATGATGGTCAGTACTCCATGTATAGATAACACTAACACATGACATCACACAGTGTATAGTACACATGATGGTTAGTACTCCATGTATAGATAACACTATCATCACACAGGTATAGCACATGTGGTGACATGGATAGATAATACCAAAATGGCATCAAAACTGCATTGTAAAAAATGGCTGCAGTTTTGATGTAGTTTTTGGAGCAGATTCTGATTTTACAGGTGTGAATGTACCCTAAGTATGCTGTGTCTGTATCTGCTCTCTAAGCCAGTATCTTTACCCCCCCCAATAATAATATAATACTGGAGTAATGTGCTGTGTCACCTCTGGAGCTCCCGCCGGCCGCCATGCTCTCCGCTGTGTTTTCTCGCCTGCTGTGTCCTCCGAGCCGGGATTTGCTCTTATATGATGTTCCTCTTGTTTCACTTTCATTTTGAACAATAAAGTCAGCAGAAATGGAAAAACATTCCTGGAAGTGAAACAGTCTGAGGTGTAGCTAGGGGTTCAGCACAGGGGGCGAACATGTCCAAGTGGGCCCCCAACTTGGACATGTTCGTATACCGATACTATGGGTATACGGTGAGCGTATAGTGGTATATAGCGGCTGTACACAGGGCTCTGCAGACCATTTAGGTGAATACAGGGCAGTAACATTTTGTGACTTACCGGTGACATCTCTGACTAATCCTTCACATTCCCCGTCTCTTTCTTCCGGATGGCCATGGCCACTTCTTCCAGTCTCTGTACAGTTTGCAGCACAGACATCTTTGGCTCCTCACTTTTCCAGACACCGACCCACATTGTCCTCACCTGCACAAAGCCCCCATCCTGCTGCTACCCCAATTATATAATATATAATATAACCCCCCATAATGAATAATACCCCCAAGTGCATCTTTAAATTAATAACTTCCCTGTGCACCCCCTTTAAATAGTGTCCCTTATTAATAATGTCCCAGGTGTTTCCCAATTGAAAAGGGAAAAAAAAACAAGGAAAAAAAAATTATTGGGGTTCCAATGCCCGGGACCTCCAGGATCAGCTGTTTGAATGAACTGTGGTACCTGTGTAAGCGCCGTGACCCCTTCTCTGTTTACATAGTGTCATCTCATAGCGGCCATGTCATGTAACTACAGCCTCGCCCTATCCACGTCTATGTGACAAGGCTGGAATGACATCACACGGTCACTATAAACAGACAGCGTGTGATATAAACAGGCGCCATAGCCCCTTCATACAGCTGATCAGTGGGGAATCACTTATCTCTTATTGATGTTTTATTCTGAGGATAGACCATCAATAAAAATGAGCTGGAAAACTCCTTAAGGTCAAGGCCCCATGTAGCATAACGCAGCAAAATAGAGCTGCGGGAAAACCGCGGCGGCAACGCATCACGGTTTTCCCTGCAGCACTTTGCACGGAATGTTTGCAGAGGTTTCCTCTGTGGACTTTCTGCTTCAATTATATCTATAGGGAAACCGCCGGCGTTTCCGTAGGTATAATTGACATGCTGCAATTTCCAAAACTGCGACTGTTTTGGAAATCGCAGTGTTTCCGCTGCGCATATTTTACTGCAAAGTAGGGATGGGATGTGGCCCCTTGTGGCGAAAACCCACAGAAAAAAACGTGGCATTCTAGCAAATCCCATCCACACATTACGGAAAAATATGTGCAGCAGACGCACTGCGATTTTGGAAATTGCAGCATGTCAATTATACCTATGGAAACGCCGGCAGTTTCCATATAGCTGTATTGAAAACAGAAAGTCCACAGGGGAAACCTCTGCGGACCTTTTGTGAAAAGCGCTGCGAGAAAAACCACAACGTTACCGCCATGGTTTTTCCTGCAGCCCGCTATGTGGGGTCTTAGTCTTAATAAAGCCCAAGTGCCGCTTTCATTAAATTAATTGCCCCTCATATTATGCCCCTGATTCCCCCTGACATAAATACTGCACCTCTAATGACCCCTTATATCAATGACCACCCCCTTATGTTCAGAATGCCTCCTAATATAAATGATGCCCCCTAATGGCTCCTTATATAAATAACCTCCCCCCTTGTATTAATAATACCCCCTAGTAACCCTTATATAAAGGATCCCCCAATAACCCTTATATAAAGGACCCCCCAATAACCCTTATATAAAGGATCCCCCAATAACCCTTATATAAAGGACCCCCAATAACCCTTATATAAAGGATCCCCCAATAACCCTTATATAAAGGCCCCCAATAACCCTTATATAAAGGACCCCCCAATAACCCTATAAAAGGACCCCCAAAACCCATAAAAGGTCCCCCAAACCCATAAAGGTCCCCTAACCCTTATATAAAGGACCCCCCAATAACCCTTTAAAGGTCCCCCATAACCCTTTTAAAGGCCCCCAATACCCTTTTAGCCCCCATCCCTTTAAGGCCCCCAATCCCTTTAGGCCCCCTAACCCTTATATAAAGGATCCCCCAATAACCCTTATATAAAGGATCCCCCAATAACCCTTATATAAAGGACCCCCCAATAACCCTTATATAAAGGACCCCCCCATCGTCATAATGCCCCCTAATGAATCCTCCCATTATAGATATATTTGCCCCTCCTATCTACCCCTTATACTATTAATATACCCACAAAAAAAAGTCCTACTCACCTGCGATGATGATGAATGGAGCCGCCGGCGCTTCCTCCCTGTCCACGCACAGGACGTCTGTGTCTGAGCGCGGGCAGCGCGATGTTATGACGTCATCGCGCCGCCCGTCCTGAGAAGCAGACATCGGTCTGTGGTCTCGGCGTCTTGTAAATCGCAGGCCTGTATTGGCTTGCAGTTTACAATACTGTTAAGTTGCAGGTTACGTTTTAACTAGATTGGTGTCTGCAGACACCGATCTAGTTAGAAATAAAGGGCTGTATTAATGGCGGTCCTGGGGGTGGGGCCCCCAAAATTTAGTGGGCCCCGGGGCGCCGCCCTCCCCCCCCCCCACTAGCTACGCCTCTGGAAACAGGGGATTTTTATTTATCTCCCATTTGTAGAACTGACCAACTTATACCCCAATAACACGGGCCGACCTACACCCCAATAACACAGGGCGACCTACACCCCAATAACAAGGGATGATCTACACCCCAATAACACGGGGCGACCTACACCCCAATAACATGGTACAACCTACACCCCAATAACAAGGGACGACCTACACCCCAATAACACGGGGCGACCTACACCCCAATAACATGGTACAACCTACACCCCAATAACAAGGGACGACCTACACCCTAATAACATGGCACAACCTACACCCCAATAACATGGTACAACCTACACCCCAATAACAAGGGACGACCTACACCCTAATAACACGGGGCGACCTACACCCCAATAACACGGGACGACCTACACCCCAATAACAAGGGACAACCTACAACCCAATAACACGGGGCAACCTACACCCCAATAACACAGGGCGACCTACACCCCAATTACAAGGGATGATCTAAACCCCAATAACACGGTACAACCTACACCCCAATAACACAGGGCGACCTACACCCCAATAACACGGGGCGACCTACACCCCAATAACATGGGCCGACCTACACCCCAATAACATGGGCCGACCTACTCCCCAATAACACGGGGCGACCTACACCCCAATAACATGGCACAACCTACACCCCAATAACAAGGGACGACCTACACCCCAATAACATGGTACAACCTACACCCCAATAACAAGGGACGACCTACACCCTAATAACAAGGGACGTCCTACACCCGAATAACACGGGATGACCTACACCCCAATAACACGGGACGACCTACACCCCAATAACACGGGGCGACCTACACCCCAATAACACGGGGCGACCTACACCCCAATAACAAGGGACGTCCTACACCCCAATAACACGGGACGACCTACACCCCAATAACATGGTACAACCTACACCCCAATAACAAGGGACGACCTACACCCTAATAACACGGGGCGACCTACACCCCAATAACACGGGACAACCTACAACCCAATAACACAGGGTGACCTACACCCCAATAACAAGGGATGACCTACACCCCAATAACACAGGGAGACCTACACCCCAATAACAAGGGACGTCCTACACCCCAATAACACGGGACGACCTACACCCCAATAACATGGTACAACCTACACCCCAATAACAAGGGATGACCTACACCCGAATAACACGGGACGACCTACACCCCAATAACACGGGACAACCTACAACCCAATAACACGGGGCGACCTACACCCCATTAACACGGGCCAAGCTACACCCCAATAACATCTGTACAATGTCACTGAAAAGGTATTAGCGACTTTAGAATCACCAGGTACAAGATTTGCATCCATGAGAAAGTATTTGCCCCCCATATCACTTATTCCCATATAATATTTATGATAAACAATGATTTCTACCCAAATAATCTCAGGAATGGCGTCTGTGACATTGTGCATTGTATAGGGGTTTTCATTCACATTGCTCTTGGATGGCAGCGGTCTTCTCCTTCCATGGTGTCTTCCTAATAGTAAGTTCTGAATCTGTTCCTCTCTAGAGTCTGAGGGTCTTCAGATGTTCTTCTAAGACATTTCTTGACTTTCTGCGTCTGCATTTCACACAGGCGATGAAACAACCCATGGGGGATGAATAGTTGACTCTAGAGCTTAATGGGAAATTGTCATGTAAATTTGTGACACTAAACTGTGAACAAGTCCTTATGGACCAGTGGTTTAGGGACCCAAATATCCCTTTATACTAACCTAGATGAATCCAATAAGTCTCATCTGTCCCATCTCTGGTCATCCCACAACAGTGTGTCAGGTTCACCCCCAATCCACTAGAAGTAGCTGGTCCTCTATTGCCAGGAAGCCCCAAGACTACTACTAAAGAAGGAGGGCGAAAAGTTAATTCTGGTGCTAACAAAGCAAGTGAGCGAGATGGTGCTGCAGAGCTCCCCAAGAATACTGTAGACCATTGTATGCAGACTTCAAGTTCAGCCCCAAGTTCCATGTACAGAGAGACCGACGACAGTACTTGGTAACCAGACAGAGGATGGCTGTCAGTGGCCAGGACATATCACCCATGAACCCCGCTGTAGGGCAGGATATGTCAGGAGGACACCATTTTGTCCAAATCTGGTGGCCATAGTCCAAAAATGGAGAGCTAACACCACGACTTGTCCGGGCAGAGACATCAGAGGTAGCCCTGTTCTTATAGTAGAGACAGAGAGGATTCAGGGTCCAGCCGGTGACTAGGCCAGGCCAGGACATCAGTTAGTACTGAATGCAGCATTGTTAGGGTTAAGCGTTCCGGTGGATTATCTGTTAGCCAAGTATTACCATTTACTGTTGCTGAATGAACTGTGAATAATGAACTCTTACTGTACAGGGTTGTCCCAGGAGATGAGGTGTGGGAGGAGAAGGAGACTCCCTCCACACAGGTATACCTATGAAGACAGGGTGCAGCGGAAGAGACACTCAACTAGGCTGCTTATCATTGTCATTGTGCGTATTACAAAAGACTTTCTAGTAAACCATAATAACCTGCAGCGTCGGCCATCAGTACACCTGCACATCATTACAAGTGGTGTAGTTGGTAGGATAGACCTGACTCTCATGGGTCAGCCATAGGGGGTGTTTAGCCTGTCCATACATGTAACAGTAACAAACCACACAGTCAAGAACAGCGTGGCAAGACTACAAGCGGTTTTACTGCAGCAAATACAGATGCAGAGGACCAGTGGAAGACGCACCACCAAAAACCACAATGCAAACCTGTAACATATCTGTGTAAAAGTATGTATAGTATATACCCATGGTGGTATGCTACACAGCACATGACCTCCAAGTGCTAGCCAGGCTTAGAGCAAAGGGAAGGCCACACGGAAGCTGCGACGCGACTCAGGCACATCCACAGACCATGTCGGAGCAATTTTCAGTTCGATTGTTCATGGTCTCGTTCAGTGGGTTAAGCCGCTGTTTACACACAAATCCTGCCATGAATGGCCGCTGGGCTCCTGCTCCATGTGAACTTACCCAAAGCTTTAGAATCAAAAAGAACCTCAGATCATGAAGGTCAGGAAGCGTTGAGGATGACTAATGGCAGACCACTAAGGGTTAAAACTTTCCCCAGCGCTGTATACACAAGGGGAACTATGAACAGACTAAACTCCTTCTGACCCCGGGATAAAGAGCGGACTCTCCAGATTTCTCACTGCAGCTGCTGGAGAGGAGCTTTTGTGATTTGGGAAAGTCCCGGAGTCTTGGGGCTTATTATGTCTATGGGGCCACGTGAAGGTTTAGACACCACACAATGTAATATGGAAAGTGAAAGAAGCCTCAGCAAATCTGCTGCAAAGTGTGATAAAAGGCTAATAAAAACCATAAAAGGCACAAAATGCATTCATAGAAAGGGGGAAGAAAGAGGAAACCAATAAAGCAAATGTAATATATACACAGTATATGCTTCATTATCACCATCTATGAAATGACACCATCGATAAATCTCCCCGACTGCTCTAATAAATGTCACCGAACCACAAATACAGCCAAAGTAGCGAGTATGCTTTTTTTAAAAATCTTTTACACCTCCCTGGCGGCCGCCACAGTGGTTGCTCCAATTTATTGACAGTCTCTTTAAAAGGGTTGTCTGGGCCAAATTTTTTTTAACGGCCCCCCATACAGTGGCCTCTTCACTGGCCCCCCATACTGTTTGAGGAACATAAATACCTGATCGCTAGGGGGCTGACACACGGCCCCATCAGCTGTACGGAGCCACTTCCGGAGCCTGTTCTGTACAGTGGACAGAGCTTTTTGCTTCTGGTCCCGTATTATGTACAGGATGGGTGCCGGAAGTTGTTCTGTACTGCTGATCGGTCTGGGGGCCGGTTATTGGTCCCCTACAGATCAGGTATTTATGGCCTATCCTGAGGATAAACCATAAAAAATGATGCCTGAACAACTCCTTTAATCAGTGGCGTAACTAGGAATGGCTGGCCCCCAAGGCGAACATTTGACATGGGCTCCCCCGCACAAATCGCATGCCTCATAGTGGCCCCTGCACACACTATTATGCCCCATAGTGGGCCCTGTGGCAGCCGCTACCGCTACTACCTCGGTATTTAAGCTACCGCTTTTAATATACCCCCCTATTTTGCCACACTTTAAAGAGGGTGTCCAGCATATTTTTAATTTTTTTTTAGAATTAGTCTGGGTGAGGTGAACCCTCAACCCCCAAAAAAAACCATACTCACCTGTCCCCGGTGCTTCGGTATCTTCCCAGCACAGTACAGTCCTGAAGCTCCGCTGTTTTCTTTATCTGGAAGTCCTCACCGGCACAGGTAGTCAGTGGGAAGAAAACAACAGAGATGCAGGACCGAACCGTGCTGAGAGACAATGGGGACAGGAGAGTAAGTTTGGGGTTTTGTTTTTTTTTTTGTTTTTTTCACCTGCCCAGGCATAATTAAAAAAAAAAAGATGTTTTCCTGAACAGCCCCTTTAATGTCCCCCAGGATATTGGGCTCCATCACTGCCGCCCCACAATATAATGCACCGTCAATGGTCCCCATACAATATAGGGGACCAGTGAAGGGGCCATTGTATGGGAGGGAGTGAAGGGGCCACTGTATAAGGGGTGGGGGAATAGTGAAGGAGACACTGTATGGTCCATACAGTGTCCCCTTCACTGGTCCCCGCTATGGCAGTATTAGGTCAGTACTCACCTGTCTGCTGCATGGTCCCACTCCTTCTTGCTCCGGGCGCACTGATGTGATGTCATGTGCACCCGGCGTAGGAAGAAGAAGGAGCCGCCGGAGAGCAGATAAGAATAGAAGCTTAGCTTGAGGCCTACAAGTCTATGAGTGGTAGAGCAGGAAGCCTGTGGCTTTCTGCTCTACTAGTAGCAGAACCGGGTCGGCGGCACCACTTCTACCCATCTTGCAATCCGGTTGTTAAAACCGGATCGCAAAACTGGGGAGAACCTGGCTGCATCACTTACCTCACCCCTGCTCCTGCTTGCGGCCTCTCCTCTTCCAACAGCAGCCTGGGCCCTGTGCACCGCGATGACGTAATGTGCGGCGTACAGCGGGCCCCCTGGCCAGGGGCGGGGAGTGCTAAGTAAATAGGGGTCGTTACTGCACCTCCACTGCCTATTAAAAAAAGCAATAGGGGGTCTGGTACGGCCCCCTAAAGGCACGGGGCCCACCGGGGGGATTCACTGGTACCCCAGTGGGCCAGTCCGACCCTGCCTGTAGGCATCTCTAGCCTTGATACAAGATGAGATACGGCAGGACATGGAGGTATACAGGCTCTGTATGGTATCCTGCAGTACATTTACCACAGATGTTACAGCTGGGCCTGTAGCCTAGATACAAGATGAGATACGGCAGGACATGGAGGTATACAGGTTCTGTATGGTACCCTGCAGTACATTTACCACAGATGTTACAGCTGGGCCTGTAGCCTGGATACAGGATGAGATACGGCAGGACATGGAGGTATACAGGTTCTGTATGGTATCCTGCACTACATTTACCACAGATGTTACAGCTGGATACAAGATGAGATACGGCAGGACATGGAGGTATATAGGTTCTGTATGGTATCCTGCAGTACATTTACCACAGATGTTACAGCTGGGCCTGTAGTCTGGATACAAGATGAGATACGGCAGGACATGGAGGTATACAGGCTCTGTATGGTATCCTGCAGTACATTTACCACAGATGTTACAGCTGGGCCTGTAGTCTGGATACAAGATGAGATACGGCAGGACATGGAGGTATACAGGCTCTGTATGGTATCCTGCAGTACATTTACCACAGATGTTACAGCTGGGCCTGTAGCCTGGATACAAGATGAGATACGGCAGGACATGGAGGTATACAGGTTCTGTATGGTACCCTGCAGTACATTTACCACAGATGTTACAGCTGGCCTGTAGCCTGGATACAAGATGAGATACGGCAGGACATGGAGGTATACAGGTTCTGTATGGTATCCTGCAGTACATTTACCACAGATGTTACAGCTGGGCCTGTAGTCTGGATACAAGATGAGATACGGCAGGACATGGAGGTATACAGGTTCTGTATGGTATCCTGCAGTACATTTACCACAGATGTTACAGCTGGGCCTGTAGCCTGGATACAAGATGAGATACGGCAGGACATGGAGGTATACAGGCTCTGTATGGTATCCTGCAGTACATTTACCACAGATGTTACAGCTGGGCCTGTAGCCTGGATACAAGATGAGATACAGCAGGACATGGAGGTATACAGGTTCTGTATGGTATCCTGCAGTACATTTACCACAGATGTTACAGCTGGGCCTGTAGTCTGGATACAAGATGAGATACGGCAGGACATGGAGGTATACAGGTTCTGTATGGTATCCTGCAGTACATTTACCACAGATGTTACAGCTGGCCTGTAGCCTGGATACAAGATGAGATACGGCAGGACATGGAGGTATACAGGCTCTGTATGGTATCCTGCAGTACATTTACCACAGATGTTACAGCTGGGCCTGTAGTCTGGATACAAGATGAGATACGGCAGGACATGGAGGTATACAGGTTCTGTATGGTATCCTGCAGTACATTTACCACAGATGTTACAGCTGGGCCTGTAGCCTGGATACAAGATGGGATACGGCAGGACATGGAGGTATACGGCTCTGTATGGTATCCTGCAGTACATTTACCACAGATGTTACAGCCGGGCCTGTAGTATGGATACAAGATGAGATACGGCAGGACATGGAGGTATACAGGTTCTGTATGGTATCCTGCAGTACATTTACCACAGATGTTACAGCTGGGCCTGTAGCCTGGATACAAGATGAGATACGGCAGGACATGGAGGTATACAGGCTCTGTATGGTATCCTGCAATACATTTACCACAGATGTTACAGCTGGGCCTGTAGCCTGGATACAAGATGAGATACAGCAGGACATGGAGGTATACAGGCTCTGTATGGTATCCTGCAGTACATTTACCACAGATGTTACAGCTGGGCCTGTAGTCTGGATACAAGATGAGATACGGCAGGACATGGAGGTATACAGGCTCTGTATGGTATCCTGCAGTACATTTACCACAGATGTTACAGCTGGGCCTGTAGCCTGGATACAAGATGAGATACGGCAGGACATGGAGGTATACAGGCTCTGTATGGTATCCTGCAATACATTTACCACAGATGTTACAGCTGGGCCTGTAGCCTGGATACAAGATGAGATACAGCAGGACATGGAGGTATACAGGCTCTGTATGGTATCCTGCAGTACATTTACCACAGATGTTACAGCCGGGCCTGTAGTCTGGATACAAGATGAGATACGGCAGGACATGGAGGTATACAGGTTCTGTATGGTATCCTGCAGTACATTTACCACAGATGTTACAGCCGGGCCTGTAGCCTGGATACAAGATGAGATACGGCAGGACATGGAGGTATACAGGTTCTGTATGGTATCCTGCAGTACATTTACCACAGATGTTACAGCTGGGCATGTAGTCTGGATACAAGATGAGATACGGCAGGACATGGAGGTATACAGGCTCTGTATGGTATCCTGCAGTACATTTACCACAGATGTTACAGCTGGGCCTGTAGCCTGGATACAAGATGAGATACGGCAGGACATGGAGGTATACAGGCTCTGTATGGTATCCTGCAGTACATTTACCACAGATGTTACAGCTGGGCCTGTAGTCTGGATACAAGATGAGATACGGCAGGACATGGAGGTATACAGGTTCTGTATGGTATCCTGCAGTACATTTACCACAGATGTTACAGCCGGGCCTGTAGTCTGGATACAAGATGAGATACGGCAGGACATGGAGGTATACAGGCTCTGTATGGTATCCTGCAGTACATTTACCACAGATGTTACAGCCTATACAGTGATCATCCATCCTGTCACTTGTAGTGATTTCATCAGATTGAACGGCTACTGTGTGTATTGTGTACTTAGACTTGTCTCAACCTGCAAAGAGAAGCTCAGTTTTCTAACACTTACAGAACATACTGAGGAAGAGAACACCCCTCGTATAGACACATAACACTGCAGATTTATTGTATGTTATTAAGAATCTACAGAAAGATAGCTGACAATGCTGACTGTCTACAGTACTCAACAACACCCATAGGCTGTTATCAATGTTAGATATAGGAAAAGATTAGAAAATGCAGAAAACAAAACAAAAAAAAAGTCCAATGAGCTAACATGACAGGATCACTTCCTTCTTACCAATAATCTTCCTCTAAAACCCCAAAAATTTGAGAAACAAAGACACGAGAGAACAGACAGTAATCTAAAAAGCAAATCCTGACGCTGACATAATAATAACATGACAAGTACATGGTCACATGAGAAAGTTGTGCCAGATGTACAAGAATATAACTACTATAATACTGTCCCTATGTACAAGAATATAACTACTATAATACTGCTCCTATGTACAAGAATATAACTACTATAATACTGCCTCCTATGTACAAGAATATAACTACTATAATACTGCTCCTATGTACAAGAATATAACTACTATAATACTGCTACTATGTACAAGAATATAACTACTATAATACTACCTCCTATGTACAAGAATATAACTACTATAATACTGCTCCTATGTACAAGAATATAACTACTATAATACTGCTCCTATGTACAAGAATATAACTACTATAATACTGCTACTATGTACAAGAATATAACTACTATAATACTGCTCCTATGTACAAGAATATAACTACTATAATACTGCTCCTATGTACAAGAATATAACTACTATAATACTGCTCCTATGTACAAGAATATAACTACTATAATACTGCCTCCTATGTACAAGAATATAACTACTATAATACTGCTCCTATGTACAAGAATATAACTACTATAATACTGCTCCTATGTACAAGAATATAACTACTATAATACTGCTCCTATGTACAAGAATATAACTACTATAATACTGCTACTATGTACAAGAATATAACTACTATAATACTACCTCCTATGTACAAGAATATAACTACTATAATACTGCTCCTATGTACAAGAATATAACCACTATAATACTGCTCCTATGTACAAGAATATAACTACTATAATACTTCTCCTATGTACAAGAATATAACTACTATAATACTGCTCCTATGTACAAGAATATAACTACTATAATACTGCTCCTATGTACAAGAATATAACTACTATAATACTACTCCTATGTACAAGAATATAACTACTATAATACTGCCCCTATGTACAAGAATATAACTACTATAATACTGCTCCTATGTACAAGAATATAACTACTATAATACTACCTCCTATGTACAAGAATATAACAACTATAATACTGCTCCTATGTACAAGAATATAACTACTATAATACTGCTCCTATGTACAAGAATATAACTACTATAATACTGCTCCTATGTACAAGAATATAACTACTATAATACTGCCCCCTATGTACAAGAATATAACTACTATAATACTGCTCCTATGTACAAGAATATAACTACTATAATACTGCTCCTATGTACAAGAATATAACTACTATAATACTACCTCCTATGTACAAGAATATAACTACTATAATACTACCTCCTATGTACAAGAATATAACTACAATAATAGTGCTCCTATGTACAAAAATATAACTACTATAATACTGCCCCTATGTACAAGAATATAACTACTATAATACTGCTCCTATGTACAAGAATATAACTACTATAATACTGCCTCCTATGTACAAGAATATAACTACTATAATACTACCTCCTATGTACAAGAATATAACTACTATAATACTACTCCTATGTACAAGAATATAACCACTATAATACTGCTCCTATGTACAAGAATATAACTACTATAATACTTCTCCTATGTACAAGAATATAACTACTATAATACTACTCCTATGTACAAGAATATAACTACTATAATACTGCCCCTATGTACAAGAATATAACTACTATAATACTGCTCCTATGTACAAGAATATAACTACTATAATACTACCTCCTATGTACAAGAATATAACAACTATAATACTGCTCCTATGTACAAGAATATAACTACTATAATACTGCTCCTATGTACAAGAATATAACTACTATAATACTACTCCTATGTACAAGAATATAACCACTATAATACTGCTCCTATGTACAAGAATATAACTACTATAATACTTCTCCTATGTACAAGAATATAACTACTATAATACTACTCCTATGTACAAGAATATAACTACTATAATACTGCCCCTATGTACAAGAATATAACTACTATAATACTGCTCCTATGTACAAGAATATAACTACTATAATACTACCTCCTATGTACAAGAATATAACAACTATAATACTGCTCCTATGTACAAGAATATAACTACTATAATACTGCTCCTATGTACAAGAATATAACTACTATAATACTGCTCCTATGTACAAGAATATAACTACTATAATACTACTCCTATGTACAAGAATATAACTACTATAATACTACTCCTATGTACAAGAATATAACTACTATAATACTGCTCCTATGTACAAGAATATAACTACTATAATACTGCTCCTATGTACAAGAATATAACTACTATAATACTGCCCCCTATGTACAAGAATATAACTACTATAATACTGCTCCTATGTACAAGAATATAACTACTATAATACTGCTCCTATGTACAAGAATATAACTACTATAATACTACCTCCTATGTACAAGAATATAACTACTATAATACTACCTCCTATGTACAAGAATATAACTACTATAATACTGCTCCTATGTACAAGAATATAACTACTATAATACTGCTCCTATGTACAAGAATATAACTACTATAATACTACCTCCTATGTACAAGAATATAACTACTATAATACTACCTCCTATGTACAAGAATATAACTACTATAATACTGCTCCTATGTACAAGAATATAACTACTATAATACTGCCCCCTATGTACAAGAATATAACTACTATAATACTGCTCCTATGTACAAGAATATAACTACTATAATACTGCTCCTATGTACAAGAATATAACTACTATAATACTACTCCTATGTACAAGAATATAACTACTATAATACTACTCCTATGTACAAGAATATAACTACTATAATACTGCTCCTATGTACAAGAATATAACTACTATAATACTGCTCCTATGTGCAAGAATATAACTACTATAATACTGCCCCCTATGTACAAGAATATAACTACTATAATACTGCTCCTATGTACAAGAATATAACTACTATAATACTGCTCCTATGTACAAGAATATAACTACTATAATACTACCTCCTATGTACAAGAATATAACTACTATAATACTACCTCCTATGTACAAGAATATAACTACAATAATACTGCTCCTATGTACAAAAATATAACTACTATAATACTACTCCTATGTACAAGAATATAACTACTAAAATACTGCTCCTATGTACAAGAATATAACTACTATAATACTACTCCTATGTACAAGAATATAACTACTATAATACTACTCCTATGTACAAGAATATAACTACTATAATACTGCTCCTATGTACAAGAATATAACTACTATAATACTGCTCCTATGTACAAGAATATAACTACTATAATACTGCTCCTATGTACAAGAATATAACTACTATAATACTACTCCTATGTACAAGAATATAACTACTATAATACTGCTCCTAAGTACAAGAATATAACTACTTTAATACTACCTCCTATGTACTAGAATATAACTACTATAATACTGCTCCTATATACAAGAATATAACTACTATAATACTGCTCCTATGTACTAGAATATAACTACTATAATACTGCTCCTATGTACAAGAATATAACTACTATAATACTGCTCTGCTCCTATGTACAAGAATATAACTACTATAATACTGCTCCTATGTACAAGAATATGACTACTATAATACTGCTCCTATGTACAAGAATATAACTGCTATAATACTGCTCCTATGTACAAGAATATAACTACTATAATACTACCTCCTATGTACAAGAATATAACTACTATAATACTGCTCCTATGTACAAGAATATAACTACTATAATACTGCCCCCTATGTACAAGAATATAACTACTATAATACTGCTCCTAAGTCCAAGAATATAACTACTATAATACTACCTCCTATGTACTAGAATATAACTACTATAATACTGCTCCTATGTACAAGAATATAACTACTATAATACTACTCCTATGTACAAGAATATAACTACTATAATACTGCTCCTATGTACAAGAATATAACTACTATAATACTGCTACTATGTACAAGAATATAACTACTATAATACTACCTCCTATGTACAAGAATATAACTACTATAATACTGCCTCCTATGTACAAGAATATAACTACTATAATACTGCTACTATGTACAAGAATATAACTACTATAATACTACCTCCTATGTACAAGAATATAACTACTATAATACTGCTCCTATGTACAAGAATATAACTACTATAATACTGCCCCCTATGTACAAGAATATAACTACTATAATACTGCTCCTATGTACAAGAATATAACTACTATAATACTGCTCCTATGTACAAGAATATAACTACTATAATACTGCTCCTATGTACAAGAATATAACTGCTATAATACTGCTCCTATGTACAAGAATATAACTACTATAATACTGCCCTATGTACAAGAATATAACTACTATAATACTGCTCCTATGTACAAGAATATAACTACTATAATACTGCTCCTATGTACAAGAATATAACTACTATAATACTGCTCCTATGTACAAGAATATAACTATAATACTACCTCCTATGTACAAGAATATAACTGCTATAATACTGCTCCTATGTACAAGAATATAACTGCTATAATACTACCTCCTATGTACTATTTCTTCTTGCCGCTCTTCCATATAGATTTGTGGGGTGCGCAGTGACTTCTCGTTGTCCTGCGGACAGATTCTCCCTGTGCCTGAGGATTTCTGCATCTCCTCCACAGTGACCATGGGCCTCTTGGCTGCTTCTCTGACCAGCGCTCTCCTTGCTCAGTGATCTGTTAGTTTAGGTGGACGGCCATGTCTTGGTAGGTTTGCAGTTGTAGAATACTTTTTCCATTTTTGGATGATGCATTGAACAGCGCTCCTTGGGATGCTCAAAGCTTGGGTTTTGTTTTTATAACCTAATCCTGCTTTACACTTCTCCACATCTTTATCTCTGAGCTGTCTGGTGAGTTCCTTGGTCTTCATGATGCTGTTTGTTCACTAATGTTCTCTAACAAACCACTGAGGCCTTCACAGAACAGGTGTATTTATACTGAGACTACATTACCCACAGCTGGACTCTATTAACTCATTAAGTGATTTTTGAAGGCAACTATGTGCACTGGATTTTATTTAGGGGTATCAGAGTACAGGGGGCTGAAAACTTTTGCATGACACACTATTCAGATTTTTATCTCAAATTTTGAAAACTAGGTATCATTTTCTTTCCACTTCACAATTATCTACTACTTTGTGTTGGCTATCACTGAAATCTCAACAAAATACATTTAAATTTGTGGTTGTAACAAAATGTGAAAAAGATCAAGCGATGTGAAGACTTTCGCAAGCCACTCAGCAGCCTTTTTGATCTTTATGTCAGAGGGTACTGCCCTAGCATGCTCCACTAATACTATGTAGACATGTGCATGTGGACAGGACAATGCACAATTACCAAAGGATGGGACCTCAACAATCTGATATGCACCACCTAGCTTTGTGATTGGTCAGCAATTTTCGGAACCCTTAATGCATCCCCGCTGTACATCACAGGCACTGCAGCATGGTTTAAGATGTAACATTTTATTTTACATCATGCACACAGTATCAATGTTTTTTAAACTTTTTCTTTGAACAGAATGCCAGGACTACAGTGAAGACTGACACACTGGTAGTGCAGAAGGTAGAAATGAAACTACAAAAGACAATCACTAGGACTCTGACTTTATGCAGGGTATGATTTTTATGGAGTCAGGGGGATGGGGTAAACTTTTCCTGTCAAGAAACTTGGAGAGGTGATGGTCAAAGAGATGCCTCCAAATATTCTGACCACAGAAGGTCCCTCCATAGATGTGTATAGTCGGCTCGTCTCAGAAGACGTAGGAGTTGGTGTCTCCTCTTATGTTGAGCGTTCTCTCGGCCTGGGCGATGGCGTCTTCCGCCCTCCTGCTCAGCTCTTTGCACTCCTGTAGGATATCACTGAATTGTTTATAGGTCTCCTCGATGATGGAGCTCTGTGCCGGCTTCAGCTCCCAGTATCCTTCTTCCACCCACGGTTTGATGGCTCCTGAGACTTCCACAGCCCCACTGCCGATGAACCTCTTTAAGGAATTATCAATGTCTTTACATAGGTGGTAGAGGTCGCTCCCGGTCCCGGTCACCCTCTCTCCGTCAATGACTCGGACACTGGGGATCGTGTCCAGCACAGCATGTCTATATGACCCGTTGGCACACAGGGGATTGCTCAAGTTATACACGGGGTCCCGAAGGCGGATGCTCTCAAGTCTACGGAGACCCTTCAGACACTGTAAGTTCTCAACGCTGCACAGTAGGTTCCCGGCCACGTTTAGGGTCTGCAGGTTGTCACAAGATACCAACGGCTCCAAGGAGGAGATCCGGTTGTAGGAAAGGTTTAAGGCCACCATCTGCTTGAGAGAAGACAAGGGGGCCAGGTGGGTGATGTGGTTATTCGACAGGTCCAGACGTTCTAAGTTCAGGCATTCTCCTATACAACCCAAATCCTGTAGACCCAGACTCCGCAGCTTGAGGAACAGGATGGACTCCAGGTCAAACTCCCCGGTCCTGGACTTCAGAATCTCAGGGGAGATCCTGGCATGCTCCAGGGTCTGATCCTTGTTGTTCCTGGGGTCCATGGTCAAGAAAATTCTCCAAAATGTCAACTATTTCATTCCAAAAATGTGTTCAGAACCAAGACGTCACTTCACCCAAGGTGGAGAAATCTGAAGAGTCATGTCATGTCCTGAGCATAAAGAGAAAAGACGTATCACATAACTACGAGCAGAAGCCAATACATATATATACACCAGGTATACACCTATACTAATGAACTGATGTATCTAAGCCTAATATGTGTGATACAGTCTGCTGAGCCAGTGCAGATAAATCTATCGTGTGATACTCTCTACTGAACTGATGTATCTAATATCATCATGTGTGATACTGTCTGCTGAGTTGTGTATCTAATCCTATGGTGTGATACTGTCTACTGAGATCTGTATCTAATCCTGTGTGATACTCCCTGATGGGATGTTATATAATGGTGCTGGTGTCAGGTGCATATGGTACAGGAACTTGTGCTCCATAATACAGGGGGTGCATATATATCATATATGGGGCTGTTATATAATACAGGGGGTGCAGATATATCATATACAGGGCCGTTATATAATACAGGGGGTGCAGATATATCATATACAGGGCCGTTATATAATACAGGGGGTGCAGATATATCATATACAGGGCCGTTATATAATACAGGGGGTGCAGATATATCATATACAGGGCCGTTATATAATATAGGGGGTGCAGATATATCATATACAGGGCCGTTATATAATACGGGGGTGCAGATATATCATATACGGGGCTGTTATACAGTATAATAAAGGGGGTGCAGATATATCATATACGGGGCTGTTATATAATACAGGGGGCGCAGATATATCATATACGGGGCTGTTATATAATACAGGGGGTGCAGATATATCATATACGGGGCTGTTACATAATACAAGGGGGGCAGGTATCTCATATACAGGGCTGTTATACAGTATAAGACAGGGGGTGCAGATATATCATATATGGGGCTGTTATATAATACAGGGGGTGCAGATATATCATATACAGGGCTGTTATACAGTATAATAAAGGGGGTGCAGATATATCATATACAGGGCCGTTATATAATACAGGGGGTGCAGATATATCATATACAGGGCCGTTATATAATACAGGGGGTGCATATATATCATATATGGGGCTGTTATATAATACAGGGGGGCAGATATATCATATACAGGACTGTTATACAGTATAATAAGGGGTGCAGATATATCATATACAGGGCCGTTATATAATACAGGGGGTGCAGATATATCATATACAGGGCCGTTATATAATACAGGGGGTGCATATATATCATATATGGGGCTGTTATATAATACAGGGGGTGCAGATATATCATATACAGGACTGTTATACAGTATAATAAAGGGGGTGCAGATATATCATATACGGGGCTGTTACATAATACAGGGGGTGCAGATATATCATATATGGGGCTGTTATATAATACAGGGGGTGCAGATATATCATATACAGGGCTGTTATACAGTATAATAAAGGGGGTGCAGATATATCATATACAGGGCCGTTATATAATACAGGGGGTGCAGATATATCATATACAGGGCTGTTATACAGTATAATAAAGGGGGTGCAGATATATCATATACAGGGCCGTTAAATAATACAGGGGGTGCAGATATATCATATACAGGACTGTTATACAGTATAATAAAGGGGGTGCAGATATATCATATACGGGGCTGTTACATAATACAAGGAGGGCAGGTATATCATATACAGGCAGTGGTGTGACGATCGTGGTCGCAGGGGGTGCGACCGCTACTGGACCCGGAGGAATACGGGGCCTGTAGCTTGCTGGAAATGGCCGGGGCCCTGTACCACCATGATAGTGGTTGGGGAAAGCCTTGTGCCCCATCCGCTATACATATTGTTACACCTCCCCTGCCAGCCCAGAGGAGATGTATAAAAATAAAAAAAATACTTGTACTCACCTGTCCTGGGCTCCGGAGCTCTTCTTGCCGGTAACTGACGTCACACCAGCGGTCACATGGGGCGCGCCAGCGTAATGACGTCATCGTGCCCCCACGTGACCCCTGGAGCGCGAGTCGTCAATCGCCAGAGAGAAGACGATGCTGCAGACAGCTGAACAGAGCAAGGATGCCCCGGATAGGTGAGATAAGGTGAGTATAAGTGTTTGTTATTTTTAATCAGTTCTCCTGGGCCTTTACTTATTATACTCTGGGGTCTGAGGAAACCTCAGAGTATAATAATAGCACCGGCTTTAGGAGGGGAGGACTCTTAGGAGCTCATAATACTGTGTGGGGGCCACTATGAGCATATAATACTATGTGGGAGCCACTGTGAGAATAACACGTGTGGGAGCCACTGTGGAGCATATAAACGTGTGCGGGCCACTGTGAGAATATAATACGTGCGGGGACCACTGTGGAGCATATAATACTGTGTGGGGGCCACTGTGGAGCATATAATACGTGCGGGGGCCACTGTGGAGCATATAATACTGTGCGGGGGCCACTGTGGAGCATATAATACTGTGTGGGGGCCACTGTGAGAATATAATACTGTGTGGGGGCCACTGTGAGAATATAATACTGTGTGGGGGCCACTATGAGCATATAATACTATGTGGGAGCCACTGTGAGAATAACACTGTGTGGGAGCCACTGTGGAGCATATAATACTGTGTGGGGGCCACTGTGAGAATATAATACTGTGCGGGGACCACTGTGGAGCATATAATACTGTGTGGGGGCCACTGTGGAGCATATAATACTGTGCGGGGGCCACTGTGGAGCATATAATACTGTGTGGGGGCCACTGTGAGAATATAATACTGTGTGGGGGCCACTGTGAGAATATAATACTGTGTGGGGGCCACTGTGAGCATATAATACTATGTGGGAGCCACTGTGAGAATAACACTGTGTGGGAGCCACTGTGGAGCATATAATACTGTGTGGGGGCCACTGTGAGAATATAATACTGTGCGGGGACCACTGTGGAGCATATAATACTGTGTGGGGGCCACTGTGAGAATATAATACTGTGCGGGGGCCACTGTGAGAATATAATATTGTGTGGGGGCCACTGTGAGAATATAATACTGTGTGGGGGCCACTGTGAGAATATAATACTTTGTGGGGGCCACTGTGAGCATATAATACTGTGTGGGGGCCACTGTGAGCATATAATACTGTGTGGGGGCCACTGTGAGCATATAAAACTGTGTGGGGGCCACTGTGAGCATGTAATACTGTGTGGGGGCCACTGTGAGCATATAAAACTGAGTGGGGGCCACTGTGGAGCATATAATACTGTGTTGGGGTTACTGTGCAGAATATAATACTGTGTGGGGGCTACTGTGGAGCATATTGTACTGTCCCAGTATTGTTTACATGCCGGGCGCTGCGCTGCTCACCGAATTCATTATAAATAACTGCAGTTGTGGGCACTATACTGTAGTTGTATCCCTTTCAAGTATCTGAGATATGGCTGCAGCACCGGTAACCGCCACTATCAAGAATTCACTCTAGGGGCGGGGTAGGGGGCCCCGGGCAAAAGTTTGCATCAGGGCCCACAAGATCTTAGTTCCGCCACTGTATACAGGGCTGTTACATATTACAGGGGGGCAGATACATCATATACAGGGCTGTTACATATTACAGGGGGGCAGATACATCATATACAGGGCTGTTACATATTACAGGGGGGGCAGATACATCATATACAGGGCTGTTACATAATACAGGAGGGCAGATACATCATATACAGGGCTGTTACATAATACAGAGGGGCAGATATATCATATACAGGGCTGTTACATAATACAGAGGGGCAGAACCATCATATACAGGGCTGTTACATATTACAGGGGGGCAGATACATCATATACAGGGCTGTTACATATTACAGGGGGGCAGATACATCATATACAGGGCTGTTACATATTACAGGGGGGCAGATACATCATATACAGGGCTGTTACATAATACAGAGGGGCAGATATATCATATACAGGGCTGTTACATAATACAGGGGGGGCATATATATCATATACAGGGCTGTTACATAATACAGAGGGGCAGAACCATCATATACAGGGCTGTTCCATATTACAGAGGGGCAGATATATCATATACAGGGCTGTTACATAATACAGAGGGGCAGAACCATCATATACAGGGCTGTTACATAATACAGGAGGGCAGATATATCATATACAGGGCTGTTACATATTACAGGGGGGCAGATACATCATATACAGGGCTGTTACATAATACAGGAGGGCAGATACATCATATACAGGGCTGTTACATATTACAGGGGGGCAGATACATCATATACAGGGCTGTTACATAATACAGAGGGGCAGATATATCATATACAGGGCTGTTACATAATACAGGGGGGGGCAGATATATCATATACAGGGCTGTTACATAATACAGAGGGGCAGAACCATCATATACAGGGCTGTTCCATATTACAGAGGGGCAGATATATCATATACAGGGCTGTTACATAATACAGAGGGGCAGATATATCATATACAGGGCTGTTACATAATACAGGAGGGCAGATATATCATATACAGGGCTGTTACATATTACAGGGGGGCAGCTACATCATATACAGGGCTGTTACATATTACAGAGGGGCAGATATATCATATACAGGGCTGTTACATATTACAGGGGGGCAGAACCATCATATACAGGGCTGTTACATAATACAGGAGGGCAGATATATCATATACAGGGCTGTTACATAATACAGGAGGGCAGATATATCATGTACAGGGCTGTTACATAATACAGGAGGGCAGATATATCATATACAGGGCTGTTACATAATACAGGGGGGCAGATACATCATATACAGGGCTGTTACATAATACAGGGGGGGCAGATATATCATATACAGGGCTGTTACATAATACAGGGGGGGCAGATATATCATATACAGGGCTGTTACATAATACAGAGGGGCAGATATATCATATACAGGGCTGTTACATAATACAGGGGGGGCAGATATATCATATACAGGGCTGTTACATAATACAGGGGGGCAGATATATCATATACAGGGCTGTTACATAATACAGGGGGGGCAGATACATCATATACAGGGCTGTTACATAATACAGAGGGGCAGATATATCATATACAGGGCTGTTACATAATACAGGAGGGCAGATATATCATATACAGGGCTGTTACATATTACAGGGGGGCAGAACCATCATATACAGGGCTGTTACATAATACAGAGGGGCAGATATATCATATACAGGGCTGTTACATAATACAGGGGGGGCAGATATATCATATACAGGGCTGTTATATAATACAGGAGGGCAGATGTATCATATACAGGGCTGTTACATAATACAGGGGGGGCATATATATCATATACAGGGCTGTTACATAATACAGAGGGGCAGAACCATCATATACAGGGCTGTTACATATTACAGAGGGGCAGATATATCATATACAGGGCTGTTACATAATACAGAGGGGCAGAACCATCATATACAGGGCTGTTACATAATACAGGAGGGCAGATATATCATATACAGGGCTGTTACATATTACAGGGGGGCAGATACATCATATACAGGGCTGTTACATAATACAGGAGGGCAGATACATCATATACAGGGCTGTTACATATTACAGGGGGGCAGATACATCATATACAGGGCTGTTACATAATACAGAGGGGCAGATATATCATATACAGGGCTGTTACATAATACAGGGGGGGGCAGATATATCATATACAGGGCTGTTACATAATACAGAGGGGCAGAACCATCATATACAGGGCTGTTACATATTACAGAGGGGCAGATATATCATATACAGGGCTGTTACATAATACAGAGGGGCAGATATATCATATACAGGGCTGTTACATAATACAGGAGGGCAGATATATCATATACAGGGCTGTTACATATTACAGGGGGGCAGATACATCATATACAGGGCTGTTACATATTACAGAGGGGCAGATATATCATATACAGGGCTGTTACATATTACAGGGGGGCAGAAACATCATATACAGGGCTGTTACATAATACAGGAGGGCAGATATATCATATACAGGGCTGTTACATAATACAGGGGGGGGGCAGATATATCATATACAGGGCTGTTACATAATACAGGAGGGCAGATATATCATATACAGGGCTGTTACATAATACAGGGGGGGCAGATACATCATATACAGGGCTGTTACATAATACAGAGGGGCAGATATATCATATACAGGGCTGTTACATAATACAGGAGGGCAGATATATCATATACAGGGCTGTTACATATTACAGGGGGGCAGAAACATCATATACAGGGCTGTTACATAATACAGAGGGGCAGATATATCATATACAGGGCTGTTACATAATACAGGGGGGCAGAAATATCATATACAGGGCTGTTACATAATACGGGAGGGCAGATATATCATATACAGGGCTGTTACATAATACAGGGGGGCAGATATATCATATACAGGGCTGTTACATAATACAGGGGGGCAGAACCATCATATACAGGGCTGTTACATAATACAGAGGGGCAGATATATCATATACAGGGCTGTTACATAATACAGGGGGGCAGATATATCATATACAGGGCTGTTACATAATACAGGAGGGCAGATGTATCATATACAGGGCTGTTACATAATACAGGGGGGCAGATATATCATATACAGGGCTGTTATATATTACAGGGGGGCAGATGTATCATATACAGGGCTGTTACATAATACAGAGGGGCAGATATATCATATACAGGGCTGTTATATAATACAGAGGGGCAGATGTATCATATACAGGGCTGTTACATAATACAGGAGGGCAGATACATCATATACAGGGCTGTTACATAATACAGGGGCAGATACATCCAGCCAGCATTGTACAGGCCTGTATATACTCACTGTGATGAGGATGATGGAGCTGAGGCTGCGTGTACCCTGCATCCAGCTGTATACACAGACCATCCCCCATGTGTGACGTCACAGCCCAAACACCCACATCAACTGCTGTATCTAATCCTATCATGTGTAGCTATACATGTCCCTGTATACGGCACCTCTCTGTATATCATAGACTTGTTACTATCCAATATAAATAATATCTCATACACATAGAAGACAAGGGGTTAAAGACACCCACCTGTCACATGGAGGCTCCTCCTGCCTGTGTGTACTAAGAGACCAGTGTGACCATGGCAACATCATGTGTCCGCCCTTAAAGGGACAGGACAAAAAAGAGGTCATAGTGCTTCTCAATGCCTGCATATATATAGACAGTGCACAGTACCACTTCTCTTATCCTGTATATATGGACAGTGCACAGTACCACTTCTCTTATCCTGTATATATGGACAGTGCACAGTACCACTTCTCTTATCCTGTATATATGGACAGTGCACAGTACCACTTCTCTTGTCCTGTATATATGGACAGTGCACAGTACCACTTCTCTTATCCTGTATATATGGACAGTGCACAGTACCACTTCTCTTGTCCTGTATATATGGACAGTGCACAGTACCACTTCTCTTGTCCTGTATATATGGACAGTGCACAGTACCACTTCTCTTATCCTGTATATATGGACAGTGCACAGTACCACTTCTCTCCTCCTGTATATATGGACAGTGCACAGTACCACTTCTCTTATCCTGTATATATGGACAGTGCACAGTACCACTTCTCTTGTCCTGTATATAAGGACAGTGCACAGTACCACTTCTCTTATCCTGTATATATGGACAGTGCACAGTACCACTTCTCTTGTCCTGTATATAGGGGCAGTGCACAGTACCACTGCTCTTATCCTGTATATATGGACAGTGCACAGTACCACTTCTCCTGTCCTGTATATATGGACAGTGCACAGTACCACTTCTCTTCTCCTGTATATATGGACAGTGCACAGTACCACTTCTCTTATGTATATATGGACAGTGCACAGTACCACTTCTCTATCCTGTATATATGGACAGTGCACAGTACCACCTCTTGTCCTGATATGGGAACTACCTGTATATATGGACAGTGCACAGTACCACTTCTCCTGTCCTGTATAAGGACAGTGCACAGTACCACTTCTCTTGTCCTGTATATATGGACAGTGCACAGTACCACTTCTCTTATCCTGTATATATGGACAGTGCACAGTACCACTTCTCTTATCCTGTATATATGGACAGTGCACAGTACCACTTCTCTTGTCCTGTATATATGGACAGTGCACAGTACCACTTCTCTTGTCCTGTATATATGGACAGTGCACAGTACCACTTCTCTTATCCTGTATATATGGACAGTGCACAGTACCACTTCTCTTATCCTGTATATATGGACAGTGCACAGTACCACTTCTCCTGTCCTGTATACTGGACAGTGAACACAGTACCACCTCTTATCCTGTATATATGGACAGTGCACAGTACCACTTCTCCTGTCCTGTATATATGGACAGCGCACAGTACCACTTCTCTTACCCTGTATATATGGACAGTGCACAGTACCACTTCTCTTGTCCTGTATATACGGACAGTGCACAGTACCACTTCTCTTATCCTGTATATATGGACAGTGCACAGTACCACTTCTCTTGTCCTGTATATATGGACAGTGCACAGTACCACTTCTCTTGTCCTGTATATATGGACAGTGCACAGTACCACTTCTCTTGTCCTGTATATATGGACAGTGCACAGCACCACTTCCCCTCTTATCCTGTATATATGGACAGTGCACAGTACCACTTCTCTTATTCTGTATATATGGACAGTGCACAGTACCACTTCTCTTATTCTGTATATATGGACAGTGCACAGTACCACTTCTCTTATCCTGTATATATGGACAGTGCACAGTACCACTTCTCTTATTCTGTATATATGGACAGTGCACAGTACCACTTCTCTTATTCTGTATATATGGACAGTGCACAGTACCACTTCTCTTATCCTGTATATATGGACAGTGCACAGTACCACTTCTCTTATTCTGTATATATGGACAGTGCACAGTACCACTTCTCTTGTCCTGTATATATGGACAGTGCACAGTACCACTTCTCTTGTCCTGTATATATGGACAGTGCACAGTACCACTTCTCTACCTGTATATATGGACAGTGCACAGTACCACTTCTCCTGTCCTGATATGGGCAGCCAGTACCTCTCTATCCTGTATATATGGACAGTGCACAGTACCACTTCTCCTGTCCTGTATATATGGACAGTGCACAGTACCACTTCTCTTCTCCTGTATATATGGACAGTGCACAGTACCACTTCTCTTATCCTGTATATATGGACAGTGCACAGTACCACTTCTCTTATTCTGTATATATGGACAGTGCACAGTACCACTTCTCTTCTCCTGTATATATGGACAGTGCACAGTACCACTTCTCTTATCCTGTATATATGGACAGTGCACAGTACCACTTCTCTTATCCTGTATATATGGACAGTGCACAGTACCACTTCTCTTATCCTGTATATATGGACAGTGCACAGTACCACTTCTCTTATCCTGTATATATGGACAGTGCACAGTACCACTTCTCTTGTCCTGTATATATGGACAGTGCACAGTACCACTTCTCTTATCCTGTATATATGGACAGTGCACAGTACCACTTCTCTTATCCTGTATATATGGACAGTGCACAGTACCACTTCTCCTGTCCTGTATATATGGACAGTGCACAGTACCACTTCTCTTGTCCTGTATATATGGACAGTGCACAGTACCACTTCTCTTGTCCTGTATATATGGACAGTGCACAGTACCACTTCTCTTATCCTGTATATATGGACAGTGCACAGTACCACTTCTCCTGTCCTGTATATATGGACAGTGCACAGTACCACTTCTCTTGTCCTGTATATATGGACAGTGCACAGTACCACTTCTCTGTCCTGTTATAGGACAGGCACAGACCACCTCTGTCCTGTATATATGGACAGTGCACAGTACCACTTCTCTTGTCCTGTATATATGGACAGTGCACAGTACCACTTCTCCTGTCCTGTATATATGGACAGTGCACAGTACCACTTCTCTTATTCTGTATATATGGACAGTGCACAGTACCACTTCTCTTATCCTGTATATATGGACAGTGCACAGTACCACTTCTCCTGTCCTGTATATATGGACAGTGCACAGTACCACTTCTCTTATCCTGTATATATGGACAGTGCACAGTACCACTTCTCTTATCCTGTATATATGGACAGTGCACAGTACCACTTCTCTTATCCTGTATATATGGACAGTGCACAGTACCACTTCTCTTGTCCTGTATACTGGACGTGCAACTCAGTACCACTTCTCTTATTCTGTATATATGGACAGTGCACAGTACCACTTCTCCTGTCCTGTATATATGGACAGTGCACAGTACCACTTCTCTTATCCTGTATATATGGACAGTGCACAGTACCACTTCTCTTCTCCTGTATATATGGACAGTGCACAGTACCACTTCTCTTATCCTGTATATATGGACAGTGCACAGTACCACTTCTCTTGTCCTGTATATATGGACAGTGCACAGTACCACTTCTCTTGTCCTGTATATATGGACAGTGCACAGTACCACTTCTCTTGTCCTGTATATATGGACAGTGCACAGTACCACTTCTCTTATCCTGTATATATGGACAGTGCACAGTACCACTTCTCTCCTCCTGTATATATGGACAGTGCACAGTACCACTTCTCTTGTCCTGTATATATGGACAGTGCACAGTACCACTTCTCTTATCCTGTATATATGGACAGTGCACAGTACCACTTCTCTTGTCCTGTATATATGGACAGTGCACAGTACCACTTCTCTTGTCCTGTATATGGGCAGTCTCAGTACTCTCTTTCCTGTATATATGGACAGTGCCAGTACCACTTCTCTTGTCCTGTATATATGGACAGTGCACAGTACCACTTCTCTTCTCCTGTATATATGGACAGTGCACAGTACCACTTCTCTTATCCTGTATATATGGACAGTGCACAGTACCACTTCTCTTATCCTGTATATATGGACAGTGCACAGTACCACTTCTCTTGTCCTGTATATATGGACAGTGCACAGTACCACTTCTCTTATCCTGTATATATGGACAGTGCACAGTACCACTTCTCTTGTCCTGTATATATGGACAGTGCACAGTACCACTTCTCTTGTCCTGTATATATGGACAGTGCACAGTACCACTTCTCTTGTCCTGTATACTGGGTAGTGCTCAGTACCTCTGCTCTTATCCTGTATATATGGACAGTGCACAGTACCACTTCTCCTGTCCTGTATATATGGACAGTGCACAGTACCACTTCTCTTCTCCTGTATATATGGACAGTGCACAGTACCACTTCTCTCCCCTGTATATATGGACAGTGCACAGTACCACTTCTCTTGTCCTGTATATTGGGCAGTGCACAGTACCCTCTCTTGTCCTGTATATATGGACAGTGCACAGTACCACTTCTCCTGTCCTGTATATATGGACAGTGCACAGTACCACTTCTCTTGTCCTGTATATATGGACAGTGCACAGTACCACTTCTCTTATCCTGTATATATGGACAGTGCACAGTACCACTTCTCTTATCCTGTATATATGGACAGTGCACAGTACCACTTCTCTTGTCCTGTATATATGGACAGTGCACAGTACCACTTCTCTTGTCCTGTATATATGGACAGTGCACAGTACCACTTCTCTTATCCTGTATATATGGACAGTGCACAGTACCACTTCTCCTGTCCTGTATATATGGACAGTGCACAGTACCACTTCTCTTATCCTGTATATATGGACAGTGCACAGTACCACTTCTCTTATCCTGTATATATGGACAGTGCACAGTACCACTTCTCCTGTCCTGTATATATGGACAGTGCACAGTACCACTTCTCCTGTCCTGTATATATGGACAGTGCACAGTACCACTTCTCTTGTCCTGTATATATGGACAGTGCACAGTACCACTTCTCTTGTCCTGTATATATGGACAGTGCACAGTACCACTTCTCTTGTCCTGTATATATGGACAGTGCACAGTACCACTTCTCCTGTCCTGTATATATGGACAGTGCACAGTACCACTTCTCCTGTCCTGTATATATGGACAGTGCACAGTACCACTTCTCTTATCCTGTATATATGGACAGTGCACAGTACCACTTCTCTTATTCTGTATATATGGACAGTGCACAGTACCACTTCTCTTGTCCTGTATATATGGACAGTGCACAGTACCACTTCTCTTATCCTGTATATATGGACAGTGCACAGTACCACTTCTCTTATCCTGTATATATGGACAGTGCACAGTACCACTTCTCTTATCCTGTATATATGGACAGTGCACAGTACCACTTCTCTTATTCTGTATATATGGACAGTGCACAGTACCACTTCTCCTGTCCTGTATATATGGACAGTGCACAGTACCACTTCTCTTGTCCTGTATATATGGACAGTGCACAGTACCACTTCTCTTATTCTGTATATATGGACAGTGCACAGTACCACTTCTCTTATCCTGTATATATGGACAGTGCACAGTACCACTTCTCTTGTCCTGTATATATGGACAGTGCACAGTACCACTTCTCTTGTCCTGTATATATGGACAGTGCACAGTACCACTTCTCTTATTCTGTATATATGGACAGTGCACAGTACCACTTCTCTTGTCCTGTATATATGGACAGTGCACAGTACCACTTCTCTTATTCTGTATATATGGACAGTGCACAGTACCACTTCTCTTATCCTGTATATATGGACAGTGCACAGTACCACTTCTCTTGTCCTGTATATATGGACAGTGCACAGTACCACTTCTCTTATCCTGTATATATGGACAGTGCACAGTACCACTTCTCTTGTCCTGTATATATGGACAGTGCACAGTACCACTTCTCTTGTCCTGTATATATGGACAGTGCCAGTCCACTTCTCTTATCCTGTATATATGGACAGTGCACAGTACCACTTCTCCTGTCCTGTATATATGGACAGTGCACAGTACCACTTCTCTTCTCCTGTATATATGGACAGTGCACAGTACCACTTCTCTTATCCTGTATATATGGACAGTGCACAGTACCACTTCTCTTGTCCTGTATATATGGACAGTGCACAGTACCACTTCTCTTATCCTGTATATATGGACAGTGCACAGTACCACTTCTCTTATCCTGTATATATGGACAGTGCACAGTACCACTTCTCTTATCCTGTATATATGGACAGTGCACAGTACCACTTCTCTTGTCCTGTATATATGGACAGTGCACAGTACCACTTCTCTTGTCCTGTATATATGGACAGTGCACAGTACCACTTCTCTTATCCTGTATATATGGACAGTGCACAGTACCACTTCTCTTGTCCTGTATATATGGACAGTGCACAGTACCACTTCTCTTATCCTGTATATATGGACAGTGCACAGTACCACTTCTCTTGTCCTGTATATATGGACAGTGCACAGTACCACTTCTCTTATCCTGTATATATGGACAGTGCACAGTACCACTTCTCTTATTCTGTATATATGGACAGTGCACAGTACCACTTCTCCTGTCCTGTATATATGGACAGTGCACAGTACCACTTCTCTTGTCCTGTATATATGGACAGTGCACAGTACCACTTCTCCTGTCCTGTATATATGGACAGTGCACAGTACCACTTCTCCTGTCCTGTATATATGGACAGTGCACAGTACCACTTCTCCTGTCCTGTATATATGGACAGTGCACAGTACCACTTCTCTTGTCCTGTATATATGGACAGTGCACAGTACCACTTCTCTTGTCCTGTATATATGGACAGTGCACAGTACCACTTCTCTTATCCTGTATATATGGACAGTGCACAGTACCACTTCTCTTGTCCTGTATATATGGACAGTGCACAGTACCACTTCTCTTATTCTGTATATATGGACAGTGCACAGTACCACTTCTCTTATCCTGTATATATGGACAGTGCACAGTACCACTTCTCTTGTCCTGTATATCTGGACAGTGCAATTCTCAGTACCACTGCTCTTATTCTGTATATATGGACAGTGCACAGTACCACTTCTCCTGTCCTGTATATATGGACAGTGCACAGTACCACTTCTCTTATTCTGTATATATGGACAGTGCACAGTACCACTTCTCTTCTCCTGTATATATGGACAGTGCACAGTACCACTTCTCTTATTCTGTATATATGGACAGTGCACAGTACCACTTCTCTTCTCCTGTATATATGGACAGTGCACAGTACCACTTCTCTTGTCCTGTATATATGGACAGTGCACAGTACCACTTCTCTTGTCCTGTATATATGGACAGTGCACAGTACCACTTCTCTTATCCTGTATATATGGACAGTGCACAGTACCACTTCTCTTATTCTGTATATATGGACAGTGCACAGTACCACTTCTCTTATCCTGTATATATGGACAGTGCACAGTACCACTTCTCTTATCCTGTATATATGGACAGTGCACAGTACCACTTCTCTTATTCTGTATATATGGACAGTGCACAGTACCACTTCTCTTATCCTGTATATATGGACAGTGCACAGTACCACTTCTCTTATTCTGTATATATGGACAGTGCACAGTACCACTTCTCTTGTCCTGTATATATGGACAGTGCACAGTACCACTTCTCTCGTATCTCCACTGTATATATGGACAGTGCACAGTACCACTTCTCCTGTCCTGTATATATGGACAGTGCACAGTACCACTTCTCTTCTCCTGTATATATGGACAGTGCACAGTACCACTTCTCTTGTCCTGTATATATGGACAGTGCACAGTACCACTTCTCTTGTCCTGTATACTGGGTAGTGCTCAGTACCTCTTCTCTTATCCTGTATATATGGACAGTGCACAGTACCACTTCTCCTGTCCTGTATATATGGACAGTGCACAGTACCACTTCTCTGCTCCTGTATATATGGACAGTGCACAGTACCACTTCTCTTATCCTGTATATATGGACAGTGCACAGTACCACTTCTCTTGTCCTGTATATATGGACAGTGCACAGTACCACTTCTCTTGTCCTGTATATATGGACAGTGCACAGTACCACTTCTCTTGTCCTGTATATATGGACAGTGCACAGTACCACTTCTCTTGTCCTGTATATATGGACAGTGCACAGTACCACTTCTCTTGTCCTGTATATATGGACAGTGCACAGTACCACTTCTCTTATTCTGTATATATGGACAGTGCACAGTACCACTTCTCTTGTCCTGTATATATGGACAGTGCACAGTACCACTTCTCTTATCCTGTATATATGGACAGTGCACAGTACCACTTCTCTTATTCTGTATATATGGACAGTGCACAGTACCACTTCTCTTGTCCTGTATATATGGACAGTGCACAGTACCACTTCTCTTGTCCTGTATATATGGACAGTGCACAGTACCACTTCTCCTGTCCTGTATATATGGACAGTGCACAGTACCACTTCTCCTGTCCTGTATATATGGACAGTGCACAGTACCACTTCTCCTGTCCTGTATATATGGACAGTGCACAGTACCACTTCTCTTGTCCTGTATATATGGACAGTGCACAGTACCACTTCTCTTATCCTGTATATATGGACAGTGCACAGTACCACTTCTCTTGTCCTGTATATATGGACAGTGCACAGTACCACTTCTCCTGTCCTGTATATATGGACAGTGCACAGTACCACTTCTCCTGTCCTGTATATATGGACAGTGCACAGTACCACTTCTCTTATCCTGTATATATGGACAGTGCACAGTACCACTTCTCTTATCCTGTATATATGGACAGTGCACAGTACCACTTCTCCTGTCCTGTATATATGGACAGTGCACAGTACCACTTCTCTTATCCTGTATATATGGACAGTGCACAGTACCACTTCTCTTATCCTGTATATATGGACAGTGCACAGTACCACTTCTCTTATCCTGTATATATGGACAGTGCACAGTACCACTTCTCTTATTCTGTATATATGGACAGTGCACAGTACCACTTCTCTTATTCTGTATATATGGACAGTGCACAGTACCACTTCTCTTGTCCTGTATACTGGCGTGTATCACAGTACCACTGCTCTTATTCTGTATATATGGACAGTGCACAGTACCACTTCTCCTGTCCTGTATATATGGACAGTGCACAGTACCACTTCTCTTATTCTGTATATATGGACAGTGCACAGTACCACTTCTCTTCTCCTGTATATATGGACAGTGCACAGTACCACTTCTCTTATTCTGTATATATGGACAGTGCACAGTACCACTTCTCTTGTCCTGTATATATGGACAGTGCACAGTACCACTTCTCTTGTCCTGTATATATGGACAGTGCACAGTACCACTTCTCTTGTCCTGTATATATGGACAGTGCACAGTACCACTTCTCTTATTCTGTATATATGGACAGTGCACAGTACTACTTCTCTCCTCCTGTATATATGGACAGTGCACAGTACCACTTCTCTTATCCTGTATATATGGACAGTGCACAGTACCACTTCTCTTATTCTGTATATATGGACAGTGCACAGTACCACTTCTCTTGTCCTGTATATATGGACAGTGCACAGTACCACTTCTCTTGTCCTGTATACTGGTGTAGTGCTCAGTACCTCTGCTCTTATCCTGCATATATGGACAGTGCACAGTACCACTTCTCCTGTCCTGTATATATGGACAGTGCACAGTACCACTTCTCTTCTCCTGTATATACAGGCACATACTTATATATGGACAGTGCACAGTACCACTTCTCTTATTCTATATATATGGACAGTGCACAGTACCACTTCTCTTATCCTGTATATATGGACAGTGCACAGTACCACTTCTCTTATCCTGTATATATGGACAGTGCACAGTACCACTTCTCTTGTCCTGTGTATATGGACAGTGCACAGTACCACTTCTCTTGTCCTGTATACTGGTGCAGTTCTCAGTACCTCTGCTCTTATCCTGTATATATGGACAGTGCACAGTACCACTTCTCCTGTCCTGTATATATGGACAGTGCACAGTACCACTTCTCTTCTCCTGTATATATGGACAGTGCACAGTACCACTTCTCTTGTCCTGTATATATGGACAGTGCACAGTACCACTTCTCTTGTCCTGTATATCTGGTGTAGTGCACAGTACCTCTTCTCTTATTCTGTATATATGGACAGTGCACAGTACCACTTCTCCTGTCCTGTATATATGGACAGTGCACAGTACCACTTCTCTTCTCCTGTATATATGGACAGTGCACAGTACCACTTCTCTTATTCTGTATATATGGACAGTGCACAGTACCACTTCTCTTATTCTGTATATATGGACAGTGCACAGTACCACTTCTCTTATTCTGTATATATGGACAGTGCACAGTACCACTTCTCTTGTCCTGTATATATGGACAGTGCACAGTACCACTTCTCTTATTCTGTATATATGGACAGTGCACAGTACCACTTCTCCTTGTCCTGTATATATGGACAGTGCACAGTACCACTTCTCTTATCCTGTATATATGGACAGTGCACAGTACCACTTCTCTTGTCCTGTATATATGGACAGTGCACAGTACCACTTCTCTTGTCCTGTATATATGGACAGTGCACAGTACCACTTCTCTTATTCTGTATATATGGACAGTGCACAGTACCACTTCTCTTGTCCTGTATATATGGACAGTGCACAGTACCACTTCTCTTATCCTGTATATATGGACAGTGCACAGTACCACTTCTCTTATCCTGTATATATGGACAGTGCACAGTACCACTTCTCCTGTCCTGTATATATGGACAGTGCACAGTACCACTTCTCTTGTCCTGTATATATGGACAGTGCACAGTACCACTTCTCCTGTCCTGTATATATGGACAGTGCACAGTACCACTTCTCCTGTCCTGTATATATGGACAGTGCACAGTACCACTTCTCCTGTCCTGTATATATGGACAGTGCACAGTACCACTTCTCTTGTCCTGTATATATGGACAGTGCACAGTACCACTTCTCTTGTCCTGTATATATGGACAGTGCACAGTACCACTTCTCTTGTCCTGTATATATGGACAGTGCACAGTACCACTTCTCTTGTCCTGTATATATGGACAGTGCACAGTACCACTTCTCCTGTCCTGTATATATGGACAGTGCACAGTACCACTTCTCTTATCCTGTATATATGGACAGTGCACAGTACCACTTCTCTTATCCTGTATATATGGACAGTGCACAGTACCACTTCTCTTATCCTGTATATATGGACAGTGCACAGTACCACTTCTCTTATCCTGTATATATGGACAGTGCACAGTACCACTTCTCTTGTCCTGTATATATGGACAGTGCACAGTACCACTTCTCTTCTCCTGTATATATGGACAGTGCACAGTACCACTTCTCTTATCCTGTATATATGGACAGTGCACAGTACCACTTCTCTTATCCTGTATATATGGACAGTGCACAGTACCACTTCTCTTATTCTGTATATATGGACAGTGCACAGTACCACTTCTCTTGTCCTGTATATATGGACAGTGCACAGTACCACTTCTCTTGTCCTGTATATATGGACAGTGCACAGTACCACTTCTCTTATTCTGTATATATGGACAGTGCACAGTACCACTTCTCTTGTCCTGTATATATGGACAGTGCACAGTACCACTTCTCTTGTCCTGTATATATGGACAGTGCACAGTACCACTTCTCTTATCCTGTATATATGGACAGTGCACAGTACCACTTCTCCTGTCCTGTATATATGGACAGTGCACAGTACCACTTCTCTTCTCCTGTATATATGGACAGTGCACAGTACCACTTCTCTTATCCTGTATATATGGACAGTGCACAGTACCACTTCTCTTATCCTGTATATATGGACAGTGCACAGTACCACTTCTCTTATCCTGTATATATGGACAGTGCACAGTACCACTTCTCTTATCCTGTATATATGGACAGTGCACAGTACCACTTCTCTTATCCTGTATATATGGACAGTGCACAGTACCACTTCTCTTGTCCTGTATATATGGACAGTGCACAGTACCACTTCTCTTGTCCTGTATATCTGGTGCAGTGCTCAGTACCCCTTCTCTTATCCTGTATATATGGACAGTGCACAGTACCACTTCTCTTGTCCTGTATATATGGACAGTGCACAGTACCACTTCTCTTCTCCTGTATATACGGACAGTGCACAGTACCACTTCTCTTGTCCTGTATATATGGACAGTGCACAGTACCACTTCTCTTGTCCTGTATATGGGCAGTGCACAGTACCACTTCTCTTATCCTGTATATATGGACAGTGCACAGTACCACTTCTCTTGTCCTGTATATATGGACAGTGCACAGTACCACTTCTCTTCTCCTGTATATATGGACAGTGCACAGTACCACTTCTCTTATCCTGTATATATGGACAGTGCACAGTACCACTTCTCTTATCCTGTATATATGGACAGTGCACAGTACCACTTCTCTTATCCTGTATATATGGACAGTGCACAGTACCACTTCTCTTGTCCTGTATATATGGACAGTGCACAGTACCACTTCTCTTATCCTGTATATATGGACAGTGCACAGTACCACTTCTCTTGTCCTGTATATATGGACAGTGCACAGTACCACTTCTCTTGTCCTGTATATATGGACAGTGCACAGTACCACTTCTCTTATCCTGTATATATGGACAGTGCACAGTACCACTTCTCTTGTCCTGTATATATGGACAGTGCACAGTACCACTTCTCTTATCCTGTATATATGGACAGTGCACAGTACCACTTCTCTTGTCCTGTATATATGGACAGTGCACAGTACCACTTCTCCTGTCCTGTATATATGGACAGTGCACAGTACCACTTCTCTTGTCCTGTATATATGGACAGTGCACAGTACCACTTCTCTTGTCCTGTATATATGGACAGTGCACAGTACCACTTCTCTTGTCCTGTATATATGGACAGTGCACAGTACCACTTCTCCTGTCCTGTATATATGGACAGTGCACAGTACCACTTCTCTTGTCCTGTATATATGGACAGTGCACAGTACCACTTCTCTTGTCCTGTATATATGGACAGTGCACAGTACCACTTCTCTTGTCCTGTATATATGGACAGTGCACAGTACCACTTCTCCTGTCCTGTATATATGGACAGTGCACAGTACCACTTCTCCTGTCCTGTATATATGGACAGTGCACAGTACCACTTCTCTTATCCTGTATATATGGACAGTGCACAGTACCACTTCTCTTATCCTGTATATATGGACAGTGCACAGTACCACTTCTCTTATCCTGTATATATGGACAGTGCACAGTACCACTTCTCTTATCCTGTATATATGGACAGTGCACAGTACCACTTCTCTTGTCCTGTATATATGGACAGTGCACAGTACCACTTCTCTTCTCCTGTATATATGGACAGTGCACAGTACCACTTCTCTTATTCTGTATATATGGACAGTGCACAGTACCACTTCTCTTATTCTGTATATATGGACAGTGCACAGTACCACTTCTCTTATCCTGTATATATGGACAGTGCACAGTACCACTTCTCTTATCCTGTATATATGGACAGTGCACAGTACCACTTCTCTTATCCTGTATATATGGACAGTGCACAGTACCACTTCTCTTATCCTGTATATATGGACAGTGCACAGTACCACTTCTCTTATCCTGTATATATGGACAGTGCACAGTACCACTTCTCTTATCCTGTATATATGGACAGTGCACAGTACCACTTCTCTTATCCTGTATATATAGTGCACAGTACCACTTCTCTTGCCTGTATAAAGTGCACAGTACCCTTCTCTTATTCTGTATATATGGACAGTGCACAGTACCACTTCTCCTGTCCTGTATATATGGACAGTGCACAGTACCACTTCTCTTATCCTGTATATATGGACAGTGCACAGTACCACTTCTCTTATCCTGTATATATGGACAGTGCACAGTACCACTTCTCTTGTCCTGTATATATGGACAGTGCACAGTACCACTTCTCTTATCCTGTATATATGGACAGTGCACAGTACCACTTCTCTTATCCTGTATATATGGACAGTGCACAGTACCACTTCTCTTATCCTGTATATATGGACAGTGCACAGTACCACTTCTCTTGTCCTGTATATATGGACAGTGCACAGTACCACTTCTCTTGTCCTGTATATATGGACAGTGCACAGTACCACTTCTCTTATCCTGTATATATGGACAGTGCACAGTACCACTTCTCTTATCCTGTATATATGGACAGTGCACAGTACCACTTCTCTTATCCTGTATATATGGACAGTGCACAGTACCACTTCTCTTATCCTGTATATATGGACAGTGCACAGTACCACTTCTCTTGTCCTGTATATATGGACAGTGCACAGTACCACTTCTCTTGTCCTGTATATATGGACAGTGCACAGTACCACTTCTCTTATCCTGTATATATGGACAGTGCACAGTACCACTTCTCTTATCCTGTATATATGGACAGTGCACAGTACCACTTCTCTTATCCTGTATATATGGACAGTGCACAGTACCACTTCTCTTGTCCTGTATATATGGACAGTGCACAGTACCACTTCTCTTATCCTGTATATATGGACAGTGCACAGTACCACTTCTCTTGTCCTGTATATATGGACAGTGCACAGTACCACTTCTCTTATCCTGTATATATGGACAGTGCACAGTACCACTTCTCTTATCCTGTATATATGGACAGTGCACAGTACCACTTCTCTTATCCTGTATATATGGACAGTGCACAGTACCACTTCTCTTGTCCTGTATATATGGACAGTGCACAGTACCACTTCTCTTATCCTGTATATATGGACAGTGCACAGTACCACTTCTCTTGTCCTGTATATATGGACAGTGCACAGTACCACTTCTCTTATCCTGTATATATGGACAGTGCACAGTACCACTTCTCTTATCCTGTATATATGGACAGTGCACAGTACCACTTCTCTTATCCTGTATATATGGACAGTGCACAGTACCACTTCTCTTATCCTGTATATATGGACAGTGCACAGTACCACTTCTCTTATCCTGTATATATGGACAGTGCACAGTACCACTTCTCTTATCCTGTATATATGGACAGTGCACAGTACCACTTCTCTTGTCCTGTATATATGGACAGTGCACAGTACCACTTCTCTTATCCTGTATATATGGACAGTGCACAGTACCACTTCTCTTATCCTGTATATATGGACAGTGCACAGTACCACTTCTCTTATCCTGTATATATGGACAGTGCACAGTACCACTTCTCTTATCCTGTATATATGGACAGTGCACAGTACCACTTCTCTTATCCTGTATATATGGACAGTGCACAGTACCACTTCTCTTATCCTGTATATATGGACAGTGCACAGTACCACTTCTCTTGTCCTGTATATATGGACAGTGCACAGTACCACTTCTCTTGTCCTGTATATATGGACAGTGCACAGTACCACTTCTCTTGTCCTGTATATATGGACAGTGCACAGTACCACTTCTCTTATCCTGTATATATGGACAGTGCACAGTACCACTTCTCTTGTCCTGTATATATGGACAGTGCACAGTACCACTTCTCTTATCCTGTATATATGGACAGTGCACAGTACCACTTCTCTTGTCCTGTATATATGGACAGTGCACAGTACCACTTCTCTTATCCTGTATATATGGACAGTGCACAGTACCACTTCTCCTGTCCTGTATATATGGACAGTGCACAGTACCACTTCTCTTATTCTGTATATATGGACAGTGCACAGTACCACTTCTCTTATCCTGTATATATGGACAGTGCACAGTACCACTTCTCTTATCCTGTATATATGGACAGTGCACAGTACCACTTCTCTTGTCCTGTATATATGGACAGTGCACAGTACCACTTCTCTTATCCTGTATATACGGACAGTGCACAGTACCACTTCTCTTGTCCTGTATATATGGACAGTGCACAGTACCACTTCTCTTATCCTGTATATATGGACAGTGCACAGTACCACTTCTCTTATTCTGTATATATGGACAGTGCACAGTACCACTTCTCTTATCCTGTATATATGGACAGTGCACAGTACCACTTCTCTTATCCTGTATATATGGACAGTGCACAGTACCACTTCTCTTATCCTGTATATACGGACAGTGCACAGTACCACTTCTCTTATCCTGTATATATGGACAGTGCACAGTACCACTTCTCTTGTCCTGTATATATGGACAGTGCACAGTACCACTTCTCTTATTCTGTATATATGGACAGTGCACAGTACCACTTCTCTTATCCTGTATATATGGACAGTGCACAGTACCACTTCTCTTATCCTGTATATATGGACAGTGCACAGTACCACTTCTCTTATCCTGTATATATGGACAGTGCACAGTACCACTTCTCTTATCCTGTATATATGGACAGTGCACAGTACCACTTCTCTTATCCTGTATATATGGACAGTGCACAGTACCACTTCTCTTATCCTGTATATATGGACAGTGCACAGTACCACTTCTCTTATCCTGTATATATGGACAGTGCACAGTACCACTTCTCTTATCCTGTATATATGGACAGTGCACAGTACCACTTCTCTTGTCCTGTATATATGGACAGTGCACAGTACCACTTCTCTTATCCTGTATATATGGACAGTGCACAGTACCACTTCTCTTATCCTGTATATACGGACAGTGCACAGTACCACTTCTCTTGTCCTGTATATACGGACAGTGCACAGTACCACTTCTCCTGTCCTGTATGCTGGTGTAATTCTCAGTATCTCCTCTTATTCGGAGCGTTAGTATTTTTTCTTTCTGTTCCTGTTTGTGCTTGACATTGTCTTACTTCTTCCTTTCTAGCTGAACCTTCCTGAGGTCCTTCTCTTCGGTCATGTGATCTCTTGGTGATTTAAGGAAATTAGGAGCTGTTTTCTTCTCTCCAGGGTGGCTGCACCTGGCTAGTTGTATGATGAAGCTTCATGGACTGTACCACGCTGGCTCTCCACATGGGGGACACAACTATCACAGTTACAGGCTCTTAGACCTTATTAGAATATAGAGAGAGGAATAGTTACATTGCCCCCTGCAGGCACAGATGGTACTGTCTCTAGCTGCCCCAGCGATGCTGTACTGAGACATCATGGAACTGATAGCAGAGAAACATAAAGTGGTTGACTTTGATATTTGTGACTAAATAAAGTGATGACTTGATTATGAATAGAAGCCACAAGACTGGTGTGAACATAGCCTAACCTTGCCCTGCTTCTTTGGTAGTTGTCCACAGTGACTATAGATATACTTTACGATATACAGAGTAAGTAAGTGGATCAACCTGTGATTCGCAAACAACTCTCTTAAAACTGGAGCCATTATAGACTCCCATAATGCAGGGCAATCAACTTGTGACGTCATCAGTTATAATGAGTGTGCAATGACATCATCAACATAAGCAATACTAAAAAGCAGATTGTGTCAGGTCATGAAGGGGCAGCACTTCTCTCTGTATCCTAAAGACAACGACGCTTCCTGCCAAAAAACAACCATGCTAGGACAATGAAAACACCTATTACAGTAATGTTAATCTAGTCCTCTGATGTGGACAGGACCAGCGGCCTATCTCGTGTGATTGGAGGTGTCCTGACTCTGCCGCCAGGGCTAAGAAGGGTTGGACATATTGGATTTCAGCGCCCAAAATATTTTGTTCTCCAGAGTGATGTCACCAAAGGTTCCTGGCATCCCCTTGTTCTATTGAGAACACATACAAGCTCGGTCAAGCCCAGAGTACATGTTTATGTGGGCTAAAAAATACATGGTCAGGTATAGCAGCCAAAACAAAGGGACAGGAAGTGCTGTCAGAGGGACACAGAATTTGTAACTTAAAGCAGTCCCATTATGAGAACATGCTTACCAAAATTGGCTTGTACACAGTGGATAACCCCTCAAAGTGTATAATTTACAGAAACCAAATATTATCCATTTACTACAAACAATATTGGCCATGAGTTTTAGGACTTTATTATCTTGACATCCTCCTATCAGACATGTTTAGAAGCCCTCATCGCTATCACTTTGTTCTATCTCATTGTCTGAAGAAAAGATAAGAGGCGGCGGGTTATAATTGGGGAAATTTTCCAGATTGACTTTCAGAAATACAATGTGCTCCATCCCTTCCATGATGTCTGGTCTACGTTGTGTGTCCATGAAGGCCCGAGGAGACTTGAAGACAAGCTCAGCAAACACACTCGAAGGAGGACACGTCAGGTACATAATGGCCAATTGAGTTAGTGCCGGCCAAAGCCATGTACGTTTTTGCCAGTAGATCAAAGGGTCATCCTTGGCTCCAATGGTTTTGTTGTCTTGGAGATACCTCTCCACCATGACACATGCGGAATGGCTCTCGGTTGACAAGGAAGCCCCAGTGGACTTAGAGGCCAATAGACCAACACTCTCTAAATGTTCAATCAATGACTTCTCCTTGTGGATTAAAGGGGGGGCTGCCATGCTTTTCCTCCATTGTGAGGACATGGTCATCCCACTGGGGTCCAAGTCAAAATGTTTGCTGGATAACAGATGGGACTGAGAATCGTCTCTAAACTGAGAGGCTGTGTGGCCCCCCTGAGAGGGCGAGTAAATGGAAGAAGATGAAGACATGACTTCTTTGACTTTCTTAACAAGAACCTGCTTCCAGTGATCAATATCTGAGTCAGGAGGTAATATCGCCTCAATTCTTCCTTTGAAGCGTGGATCAAGCAAGGTAGCCAACACAAATTCTTCCTTTTGGAACATTTCATTGACTCCATAGTCTGTAGAAAGTTTAAGAGCAAAACTATCAGCAAGGACAACCCCGTTGGCATCACCTTTGCTTTCAAAATGTCCTCTAATTTGTTTTAAGAAGATATGGAGATACCGAAGTTCTGGCAGCACCTGGCTAAGATATGAATGACTAGCATTGACCTCTCGTATGGCCATCTCAAAGGGTTGTAGAAGATCCACCAGTGAAGCCATGAGGTTCCACTGACTAGAATTTAGATGTAAATCCACAGTTTCCACTTTATGCATCACCAAGTATTCTTGGACAGCTCTCTGCTGCTCCAGAAGCCTCTGCAACATGTAGAAAGTGGACGTCCAGTGAGATATAGTTTCCAGTTTTAGGGAATGCTTGGGCAAATTATTTTGGAACTGAAGCTCAGTAAGGATTCTTCTCGCTCTGGAGGAGTGGATGAAGTGACTGCAAACTTTTCTGGCCATGGTGAGCATTACTGTAATGTAGCGATTGTTCTGTAGGAAGTCAGTAACCAGCAGGTTAAGAGAATGGGTAAAGCAAGGTACATATGAGTAATTTGCCCCTTTAATTGCATGGACAAGATTGAAATCTCCACTGGAGACAAAGAAACCGGGTGTCAAAGTATTAGGCAATAACCACAAACTAACTTGTCGAATTAATTCTTGTTGGATATTGCCCTCTGTATATTCTTTGGGAAAGCGTTTGATGCATATGACAGCGTATTTCCTTTCAGGAGACTGATCTGACTCTGGTCTCAGAACTGCCCAGTGGGCGGTTAAAGCTAAGTAATCCATGGTTAGGTCGCCGGACCAGACATGGGCAGTGATGTGGACTTGAGGACTTCCTGACATCTTTAGGTCACCAACTATTCTCTCACACACTGCCTCATAAAGATGAGGAATAGCCTTTCCAGAGAAAAAGGACCTTGTAGGAACTGTGTAGTGAGGGTCAGCCTGGGCCATAAATTTCTGAAAAGCTTTAGAGGTAACGAACGAGTAGGGGAGCGCCATCTCACACATAAGTTCTGTGATGCTTCTGTTCCAGGTTTGGGCTTTGGGATGGTCTGAAGGGTACTTCCCATTTCTTTTGAGGATGATGTTGGTTGGATCCAAAATGCTTTCCTTAAAAAAGATACGATTGCTACTTTGCCTCTCGGCATCTCCATTGTCATTGTCATACTCTATGGGCACAGTGTGAAGCGTTGTGTTCAGGTCGCCCAACATCTCAGGAGGATACAAATGGAAACCAGCTGGCCTAAACTGACCAAAAGTTGCTTGAGGATACACAACTGGCTCATCTAGGTCTTCGTCCTCGTCTTCCTCTACCACCACCACACCAGTATTCTTTGGTTTATTAATTTTGCCTCTGCTCCACTCTAAAGGATGCTTTCCTTCGAGATGTCGCATAAGAGCTGAAGTTCCAAGATGACCCCCTAGTTTTCCACGACCAACACTTGCTTGGCACAGATTGCAAATGGCTCTACAAATGTTTGTACGGTCAAGGAAGAAGAACTGCCATACGGCAGATGTAGACTTCCTTCGACGTGCTCCTAGTGGGACAGGAGAATAATTGGTTGAGCTGAAGGCCTGTGAGACTATGGGTTGTGCTTTTTCTAGACCCGGTGAGAGGTGAGAATGGTTTGTAGGATCAATTTGAAAATTTGAGTTAGAATCAAAAATGTCAAGGCCGCCAACCTGCTCAGCTCTCTTTCTTTTGCTCAGACCTTCTCCAAATTCTACCACAATGTTATCTCCTCTTTCTTTATTCTCCTCATCATCACTGGAGTCAATGATCTCATATGTCCTAGGGGAACTAGGAGCCACAGGGCATACAAGGGAATTTTTCTCAGTTGAAATAGGTTTTTGATAAAGTAACTGCGCAATGGATACATTAAATGGATTTTGGTAAGACTCGTCTATTTCATCTTCTTCCGCATATATTTCCTCCTCTTCCTCTTCTCCATCTGCCTTTTGGAGTTTCATTGACCTTCGCTGAGCCCATTGTTGTGGATGTTTACTCTCCAAGTGGCGTTTCAGAGCTGTGGTACCAAACCTGCCACCCAGTTTGCCTCTACTGACACTCATTCGACAGAGACTACAGACAGCTCTGGAGAGAATGGCTGGATCACGACAGAAAAATTGCCAGACCTCCGAGGTGGACTTTCTTTTCCTGGTTGGACGGACCACTGACAGGCTAGTGTTTTGAGTACCACTGGTCATACTCAGAGATCCCTCAACCTCACCATGTCCTTTTTCTGGACCAACCCCTACTTCCAGGGAATTAAAATTGGCTCCTTTCCTCTTCCTTGGATAAGGCAAAAACCACAAGGAGACTTGTTCAGATTTGTCCTCGTCTTCATCGCTGGATTCTAATTTTATTTCAATTTCGGGGACAATTTCATTGTGAGATTTTTTACTTTTACTTACTCCAGATTCTGGATACTCCGTACCCAAGAACTCAGCATTGTTTGGATTAACCGCTTGAGGAAGGGGGGTTTTGGACTGAATTACATTCTACAAGGAGTCCTCTAATGTCTTTTGACATGATGGATATACTTCTCAGCTTTCTCCTTACTGCTGGTACATTGGGTCCGATTTTCAACAATCATCTATGTCCTTAAACTGATATTGAGATTTAAGTATTCTGTATTATTTCTTTGATGACATGTCCAACCAACAAGCCTGTAAATAGAGAAATGTGCATAATAAATGATCTTAAACGGATATCCCAGTAAGAATAAGTTAGCCCCTAAGGATAGGGAGTAACTTACTGATTAGTGGGGTCCTGCTGCTGGTCCTTCCACCGATCAAGAGAACTGCACTATTCTGCTGGTACAGTCACTGTGTACATACATTACATTACTTATCCTGTATTATACTCCAGAGCAGCGCTCACTATTCTGCTGGTACAGTCACTGTGTACATACATTACATTACTTATCCTGTACTGATCCTGAGTTATATCCTGTATTATACTCCAGAGCTGCGCTCACTATTCTGCTGGTGCAGTCACTGTGTACATACATTACATTACTTATCCTGTACTGATCCTGAGTTATATCCTGTATTATACTCCAGAGCTGCGCTCACTATTCTGCTGAGATTACTATTAGTATATTATCCTGATATTACATCACTATTGTGTATTATTACTGTCAGTACATTATACTGTTATTACATCACTATCATATATTATTAGTCAGTATATCATGTGATGTCAGTATATTATACTGTTATTACATCACTATTATGTATTATTATTGTCAGTATATTATAATGTGATACGTCAGTGTTTATTACCTGAGTATTATATAATATCTCGGTTACTTTTGGCCCCTGTATTACCTGAGGGTCTCTTCTCGCTCTCAGCCGCCATGTTCCTTCCTCAGGCCTCCTCTCCTGGATTTCACTCAAGTTTATCGACATTCAGGGACGATAAATCAGCAATGTTCCCAACCCCCTTACTGCTGAGTGCAATGGTATAGTCTGTGAGCCTGACAGTAACCCTATCCTCCCCTCACTGCTGTCTTTGGTTCAGCTGCTATGCGCCTCATCTCTACTGCCCGTAATGGTACAGTCCTCCAGCCTTATTGTAGTGCTTTCCTCTCTGCTGCAGTAATGGTACAGTCCTCCAGCCTCGCCGTAGTGCTCTCTTCTCTGCTGTCTATAATGGTACAGTCCTCCAGGCTTATCTTAGTGCTTTCCTCTCTGCTATCTGTAATGGTACAGTCCTGCAGCCTCGCTGTAGTGCTCTCCCCTCTGCTGCAGTTAATGGTAGTCCTCCAGCCTCGCCGTAGTGCTCTCCCCTCTGCTGCAGTTAATGGTACAGTCTTCCAGCCTCGCTGTAGTGCTCTCCCCTCTGCTGCAGTTAATGGTACAGTCCTCCAGCCTCGCCGTAGTGCTGTCACCTCTGCTGCAGTTAATGGTACAGTCCTGCAGCCTCGCCGTAGTGCTCTCCCCTCTGCTGCAGTTAATGGTACAGTCTTCCAGCCTCGCTGTAGTGCTCTCCCCTCTGCTGCAGTTAATGGTACAGTCTTCCAGCCTCGCTGTAGTGCTGTCACCTCTGCTGCAGTTAATGGTACAGTCTTCCAGCCTCGCTGTAGTGCTCTCCCCTCTGCTGCAGTTAATGGTACAGTCCTCCAGCCTCGCCGTAGTGCTGTCACCTCTGCTGCAGTTAATGGTACAGTCCTCCAGCCTCGCCGTAGTGCTGTCACCTCTGCTGCAGTTAATGGTACGGTCCTTCACCCTGACAACAACACTCTTCTTCCCCTACAGCTAATTATAATGGTACAGTCCTCCTCGCTCCTATTAACTCTTTCTCCCCTGGGGCTGAATGTTCCTATGAGTGTTAGTACAGATTTATCAGTACTGATGACATCACAGGTTGTGCGGTGTGACACTGAGGTTATGGTGGGCGATGGTGATCTGTATAAGAACGTATGAGAACACGAGGGCTGCTGGTGTGTGTAGTGCGGTTAACCCCTTAATGACGAGGCCTCGGGTTTCACATCTGACTTGTGTCACTTTATGTGGTGAGAACTTTCAGACGCTTTATCTTCTCTAAGTGATTCTGAGATTGTTTTTTCGTGACACCTTGTACTGTCACTCAGTTTGTCTTTGATTATGAAAAAAATTGGAAATTTTGGTGAAAATTGTGAAAAAAAAATGCAGTGTTCAAACTATAAAATTCCTACAGTTAGTGAGAGGGGCAATAACTCCGTCCATATCAGTCGCCAGATCTCGCCTTCATCCGCCCATAAAACTTTTATCCCCTTTCATGATTTCAGATATTATTATTAGACTTACAGGAATTTACCACATTTTCAAGGCTATTTCCAAAACCCATTATTGAAGGGACCAGCTCAGTCCTGAAGGGGCCTGGAAACCCCCATAAATCACCCCGATCTCCAAACTGCCCCCCTGAAAGAACCCATAACAGCATGGAGGCCGTGGCTTAACCCTTTCAGCTTGTCACAGCAAGTAAAACAAAATGGAGGTGAAATTTACACTAATAGATTCATTTAGCCCTAGAATTTACACATACACAAAGGGTTAAAGGAGAAAACGCATCAAACAATCTGCGATGTAATATCTCCCGGCATTAAGGCCTCAGCACTTCAGTCCAAAGCCATTTTGTTGTGGGTTACGGTGAAAGCTGTACTAGTGATTATAGAGAACACTGCCGGTGATTATAGAGAACACTGCCGGTGATTATAGAGAACACTGCCGGTGATTATAGAGAACACTGCCGGTGATTATAGAGAACACTCTGTCACTGCCGGTAATTATAGAGAACGCTGCCGGTGATTATAGAGAACACTGCCGGTGATTATAGAGAACACTGCCGGTGATTATAGAGAACACTCTGTCACTGCCGGTAATTATAGAGAACGCTGCCGGTGATTATAGAGAACACTGCCGGTGATTATAGAGAACACTCTGTCACTGCCGGTAATTATAGAGAACGCTGCCGGTGATTATAGAGAACACTGCCGGTGATTATAGAGAACACTGCCGGTGATTATAGAGAACACTCTGTCACTGCCGGTAATTATAGAGAACGCTGCCGGTGATTATAGAGAACACTGCCGGTGATTATAGAGAACACTGCCGGTGATTATAGAGAACACTCTGTCACTGCCGGTAATTATAGAGAACGCTGCCGGTGATTATAGAGAACACTGCCGGTGATTATAGAGAACACTGCCGGTGATTATAGAGAACACTCTGTCACTGCCGGTAATTATAGAGAACGCTCTGTCACTGCCGGCGATTATAGAGAACACTGCCGGTGATTATAGAGAACACTGCCAGTGATTACAGAGAACGCTCTGTCACTGCTGGCGATTATAGAGAACGCTCTGTCGCTGCCGGCGATTATAGAGAACACTCTGTCGCTGCCGGCGATTATAGAGAACACTCTGTCGCTGCCGGCGATTATAGAGAACACTCTGTCGCTGCCGGCGATTATAGAGAACACTCTGTCGCTGCCGGCGATTATAGAGAACACTCTGTCGCTGCCGGCGATTATAGAGAACACTCTGTCGCTGCCGGCGATTATAGAGAACACTCTGTCGCTGCCAGCGATTATAGAGAACACTCTGTCGCTGCCGGCGATTATAGAGAACACTCTGTCTCTGCCGGCGATTATAGAGAACACTCTGTCACTGCCGGCGATTATAGAGAACACTCTGTCGCTGCCGGCGATTATAGAGAACACTCTGTCTCTGCCGGCGATTATAGAGAACACTCTGTCTCTGCCGGCGATTATAGAGAACACTCTGTCGCTGCCGGCGATTATAGAGAACACTCTGTCACTGCCGGTGCTAATAATTCTGCACATCGATGAGGACGTGAAAGGTCCTCTTTAATAGAAGCCTCTTCGCCTCCTCCAGTGTTTGATCTGAGGTGTCGGAGGATTTATTATTTTCTAAATTTTTACATGAATATTCACAACAATTCACTGTGTCATTTTTTTTATTCATTATATGAGCTGGTTCATATGTCTACAATAAATCCTTATCATCTTTCGTCCCTCAGAGCTGCCATTCCATTCATAGCCCCAGCATAACATCCGTGCTTCTGTGAGAGTATACAGTATACAGTGCGAGGTACTAAACATACTGTGACTATAGAAGCTAAATACATTGGCTACAAAGATCATGCAGATTTCTTCAGAAGTTCTCGCCATCTCTCTTCTAAGTGAAATTCAAGGTCACCGCCTGATGGGGTGAAGGATTGTCCACGGGAAGAGCTTCATTCTATCCTATCCTGTAAAGGTAACATATCAGGTGAGGAGATTATAACGCCAATAATATCAGTCACATGTGCAGTATACAAAAATATACGCTGAATGTACTGAACTCCAGTATTATATTCCAGATACTGTGATTGTCTTATAAAAGGGCTGAAAAGTCATCTAACAGTGTAAAGGAGGAAATACTGTCACTACATGGCAAGTCAGTACAAGACTATAACTACTATAATACTGCTCCTATGTACAAGATTATAACTACTATAATACTACTCCTATGTACAAGAATATAACTACTATAATACTGCTCCTATGTACAAGAATATAACTACTATAATACTACCCCTATGTACAAGAATATAACTACTATAATACTGCTCCTATGTACAAGAATATAACTATTATAATACTTACTCCTATGTACAAGAATATAACTACTATAATACTACCTCCTATGTACAAGAATATAACTACTATAATACTGCTCCTATGTACAAGAATATAACTACTATAATACTAGCTCCTATGTACAAGAATATAACTACTATAATACTGCTCCTATGTACAAGAATATAACTACTATAATACTGCTCCTATGTACAAGAATATAACTACTATAATACTACCTGCTATGTACAAGAATATAACTACTATAATACTACCTCCTATGTACAAGAATATAACTACTATAATACTACCTCCTATGTACAAGAATATAACTACTATAATACTGCCCCCTATGTACAAGAATATAACTACTATAATACTGCCTCCTATGTACAAGAATATAACTACTATAATACTACCTCCTATGTACAAGAATATAACTACTATAATACTGCCCCCTATGTACAAGAATATAACTACTATAATACTACCTCCTATGTACAAGAATATAACTACTATAATACTGCTCCTATGTACAAGAATATAACTACTATAATACTGCTCCTATGTACAAGAATATAACTACTATAATACTGCTCCTATGTACAAGAATATAACTACTATAATACTGCTCCTATGTACAAGAATATAACTACTATAATACTACCTCCTATGTACAAGAATATAACTACTATAATACTGCTCCTATGTACAAGAATATAACTACTATAATACTACCTCCTATGTACAAGAATATAACTACTATAATACTGCTCCTATGTACAAGAATATAACTACTATAATACTGCTCCTATGTACAAGAATATAACTACTATAATACTACCTCCTATGTACAAGAATATAACTACTATAATACTGCTCCTATGTACAAGAATATAACTACTATAATACTGCTCCTATGTACAAGAATATAACTACTATAATACTACCTCCTATGTACAAGAATATAACTACTATAATACTAGCTCCTATGTACAAGAATATAACTACTATAATACTGCTCCTACTATAATACTGCTCCTATGTACAAGAATATAACTACTATAATACTACCTCCTATGTACAAGAATATAACTACTATAATACTGCTCCTATGTACAAGAATATAACTACTATAATACTGCTCCTATGTACAAGAATATAACTACTATAATACTAGCTCCTATGTACAAGAATATAACTACTATAATACTGCTCCTATGTACAAGAATATAACTACTATAATACTACCTCCTATGTACAAGAATATAACTACTATAATACTCCTCCTATGTACAAGAATATAACTACTATAATACTGCTCCTATGTACAAGAATATAACTACTATAATACTGCCTCCTATGTACAAGAATATAACTACTATAATACTACTCCTATGTACAAGAATATAACTACTATAATACTGCTCCTATGTACCAGAATATAACTACTATAATACTGCTCCTATGTACAAGAATATAACTACTATAATACTACCTCCTATGTACAAGAATATAACTACTATAATACTGCCCCCTATGTACAAGAATATAACTACTATAATACTACCTCCTATGTACAAGAATATAACTACTATAATACTGCTCCTATGTACAAGAATATAACTACTATAATACTGCTCCTATGTACAAGAATATAACTACTATAATACTACCTGCTATGTACAAGAATATAACTACTATAATACTACCTCCTATGTACAAGAATATAACTACTATAATACTACCTCCTATGTACAAGAATATAACTACTATAATACTCCCCCTATGTACAAGAATATAACTACTATAATACTGCTCCTATGTACAAGAATATAACTACTATAATACTACCTCCTATGTACAAGAATATAACTACTATAATACTGCTCCTATGTACAAGAATATAACTACTATAATACTACCTCCTATGTACAAGAATATAACTACTATAATACTAGCTCCTATGTACAAGAATATAACTACTATAATACTGCTCCTATGTACAAGAATATAACTACTATAATACTACCTCCTATGTACAAGAATATAACTACTATAATACTGCTCCTATGTACAAGAATATAACTACTATAATACTACCTCCTATGTACAAGAATATAACTACTATAATACTGCTCCTATGTACAAGAATATAACTACTATAATACTACCTCCTATGTACAAGAATATAACTACTATAATACTGCTCCTATGTACAAGAATATAACTGCTATAATACTGCTCCTATGTACAAGAATATAACTACTATAATACTACCTCCTATGTACAAGAATATAACTACTATAATACTGCTCCTATGTACAAGAATATAACTACTATAATACTGCTCCTATGTACAAGAATATAACTACTATAATACTACTCCTATGTACAAGAATATAACTACTATAATACTGCTCCTATGTACAAGAATATAACTACTATAATACTACTCCTATGTACCAGAATATAACTACTATAATACTGCTCCTATGTACAAGAATATAACTACTATAATACTACTCCTATGTACAAGAATATAACTACTATAATACTGCTCCTATGTACAAGAATATAACTACTATAATACTGCTCCTATGTACAAGAATATAACTACTATAATACTGCTCCTATGTACAAGAATATAACTACTATAATACTAGCTCCTATGTACAAGAATATAACTACTATAATACTACCTCCTATGTACAAGAATATAACTACTATAATACTGCTCCTATGTACAAGAATATAACTACTATAATACTGCTCCTATGTACAAGAATATAACTACTATAATACTGCTCCTATGTACAAGAATATAACTACTATAATACTGCCCCCTATGTACAAGAATATAACTACTATAATACTACTCCTATGTACAAGAATATAACTACTATAATACTACTCCTATGTACAAGAATATAACTACTATAATACTACTACTATGTACAAGACTATAACTACTATAATACTCCTCCCATGTACAAGAATATAACTACTATAATACTACCTCCTATGTACAAGAATATAACTACTATAATACTGCTCCTATGTACAAGAATATAACTACTATAATACTACTCCTATGTACAAGAATATAACTACTATAATACTGCTCCTATGTACAAGAATATAACTACTATAATACTACCTCCTATGTACAAGAATATAACTACTATAATACTGCCCCTATGTACAAGAATATAACTACTATAATACTACCTCCTATGTACAAGAATATAACTACTATAATACTACCTCCTATGTACAAGAATATAACTACTATAATACTGCTCCTATGTACAAGAATATAACTACTATAATACTACCTCCTATGTACAAGAATATAACTACTATAATACTGCTCCTATGTACAAGAATATAACTACTATAATACTGCCCCCTATGTACAAGAATATAACTACTATAATACTACTCCTATGTACAAGAATATAACTACTATAATACTACTCCTATGTACAAGAATATAACTACTATAATACTACTACCCCTATGTACAAGACTATAACTACTATAATACTACTCCTATGTACAAGAATATAACTACTATAATACTGCCTCCTATGTACAAGAATATAACTACTATAATACTACCTCCCCTATGTACAAGAATATAACTACTATAATACTACCTCCTATGTACAAGAATATAACTACTATAATACTGCCCCCTATGTACAAGAATATAACTACTATAATACTGCTCCTATGTACAAGAATATAACTACTATAATACTGCCCCCTATGTACAAGAATATAACTACTATAATACTGCTCCTATGTACAAGAATATAACTACTATAATACTGCTCCTATGTACAAGAATATAACTACTATAATACTACCTCCTATGTACAAGAATATAACTACTATAATACTGCTCCTATGTACAAGAATATAACTACTATAATACTCTCTCCCATGTACAAGAATATAACTACTATAATACTACCTCCTATGTACAAGAATATAACTACTATAATACTGCTCCTATGTACAAGAATATAACTACTATAATACTGCTCCTATGTACAAGAATATAACTACTATAATACTGCTCCTATGTACAAGAATATAACTACTATAATACTAGCTCCTATGTACAAGAATATAACTACTATAATACTGCCCCTATGTACAAGAATATAACTACTATAATACTACCTCCTATGTACAAGAATATAACTACTATAATACTGCTCCTATGTACAAGAATATAACTACTATAATACTGCTCCTATGTACAAGAATATAACTACTATAATACTACCTCCTATGTACAAGAATATAACTACTATAATACTACCTCCTATGTACAAGAATATAACTACTATAATACTGCTCCTATGTACAAGAATATAACTACTATAATACTGCTCCTATGTACAAGAATATAACTACTATAATACTGCTCCTATGTACAAGAATATAACTACTATAATACTGCTCCTATGTACAAGAATATAACTACTATAATACTGCTCCTATGTACAAGAATATAACTACTATAATACTGCTCCTATGTACAAGAATATAACTACTATAATACTACTCCTATGTACAAGAATATAACTACTATAATACTGCTCCTATGTACAAGAATATAACTACTATAATACTACCCCCTATGTACAAGAATATAACTACTATAATACTGCTCCTATGTACAAGAATATAACTACTATAATACTGCTCCTATGTACAAGAATATAACTACTATAATACTACCTCCTATGTACAAGAATATAACTACTATAATACTGCCTCCTATGTACAAGAATATAACTACTATAATACTGCTCCTATGTACAAGAATATAACTACTATAATACTGCTCCTATGTACAAGAATATAACTACTATAATACTGCTCCTATGTACAAGAATATAACTACTATAATACTACCCCCTATGTACAAGAATATAACTACTATAATACTGCTCCTATGTACAAGAATATAACTACTATAATACTGCCCCTATGTACAAGAATATAACTACTATAATACTGCCTCCTATGTACAAGAATATAACTACTATAATACTGCCCCTATGTACAAGAATATAACTACTATAATACTGCTCCTATGTACAAGAATATAACTACTATAATACTGCTCCTATGTACAAGAATATAACTACTATAATACTGCCTCCTATGTACAAGAATATAACTACTATAATACTGCCCCCTATGTACAAGAATATAACTACTATAATACTACTCCTATGTACAAGAATATAACTACTATAATACTGCTCCTATGTACAAGAATATAACTACTATAATACTGCTCCTATGTACAAGAATATAACTACTATAATACTGCTCCTATGTACAAGAATATAACTACTATAATACTGCTCCTATGTACAAGAATATAACTACTATAATACTACCTCCTATGTACAAGAATATAACTACTATAATACTGCTCCTATGTACAAGAATATAACTACTATAATACTGCTCCTATGTACAAGAATATAACTACTATAATACTGCTCCTATGTACAAGAATATAACTACTATAATACTGCTCCTATGTACAAGAATATAACTACTATAATACTCCTCCTATGTACAAGAATATAACTACTATAATACTGCTCCTATGTACAAGAATATAACTACTATAATACTGCTCCTATGTACAAGAATATAACTACTATAATACTGCTCCTATGTACAAGAATATAACTACTATAATACTGCTCCTATGTACAAGAATATAACTACTATAATACTGCTCCTATGTACAAGAATATAACTACTATAATACTACCTCCTATGTACAAGAATATAACTACTATAATACTGCTCCTATGTACAAGAATATAACTACTATAATACTGCTCCTATGTACAAGAATATAACTACTATAATACTGCTCCTATGTACAAGAATATAACTACTATAATACTGCTCCTATGTACAAGAATATAACTACTATAATACTGCTCCTATGTACAAGAATATAACTACTATAATACTGCTCCTATGTACAAGAATATAACTACTATAATACTGCTCCTATGTACAAGAATATAACTACTATAATACTGCTCCTATGTACAAGAATATAACTACTATAATACTGCTCCTATGTACAAGAATATAACTACTATAATACTGCTCCTATGTACAAGAATATAACTACTATAATACTGCTCCTATGTACAAGAATATAACTACTATAATACTGCTCCTATGTACAAGAATATAACTACTATAATACTGCTCCTATGTACAAGAATATAACTACTATAATACTAGCTCCTATGTACAAGAATATAACTACTATAATACTACCTCCTATGTACAAGAATATAACTACTATAATACTGCTCCTATGTACAAGAATATAACTACTATAATACTGCCTCCTATGTACAAGAATATAACTACTATAATACTGCTCCTATGTACAAGAATATAACTACTATAATACTGCTCCTATGTACAAGAATATAACTACTATAATACTGCCTCCTATGTACAAGAATATAACTACTATAATACTGCCTCCTATGTACAAGAATATAACTACTATAATACTGCTCCTATGTACAAGAATATAACTACTATAATACTGCCTCCTATGTACAAGAATATAACTACTATAATACTGCTCCTATGTACAAGAATATAACTACTATAATACTGCCCCTATGTACAAGAATATAACTACTATAATACTGCTCCTATGTACAAGAATATAACTACTATAATACTGCTCCTATGTACAAGAATATAACTACTATAATACTACCTCCTATGTACAAGAATATAACTACTATAATACTGCTCCTATGTACAAGAATATAACTACTATAATACTGCTCCTATGTACAAGAATATAACTACTATAATACTGCTCCTATGTACAAGAATATAACTACTATAATACTGCTCCTATGTACAAGAATATAACTACTATAATACTGCTCCTATGTACAAGAATATAACTACTATAATACTGCTCCTATGTACAAGAATATAACTACTATAATACTGCTCCTATGTACAAGAATATAACTACTATAATACTGCTCCTATGTACAAGAATATAACTACTATAATACTGCTCCTATGTACAAGAATATAACTACTATAATACTGCTCCTATGTACAAGAATATAACTACTATAATACTGCTCCTATGTACAAGAATATAACTACTATAATACTGCTCCTATGTACAAGAATATAACTACTATAATACTGCTCCTATGTACAAGAATATAACTACTATAATACTGCCTCCTATGTACAAGAATATAACTACTATAATACTGCTCCTATGTACAAGAATATAACTACTATAATACTGCTCCTATGTACAAGAATATAACTACTATAATACTACCTCCTATGTACAAGAATATAACTACTATAATACTGCTCCTATGTACAAGAATATAACTACTATAATACTGCTCCTATGTACAAGAATATAACTACTATAATACTACCTCCTATGTACAAGAATATAACTACTATAATACTGCTCCTATGTACAAGAATATAACTACTATAATACTGCCCCTATGTACAAGAATATAACTACTATAATACTGCTCCTATGTACAAGAATATAACTACTATAATACTGCTCCTATGTACAAGAATATAACTACTATAATACTGCTCCTATGTACAAGAATATAACTACTATAATACTGCTCCTATGTACAAGAATATAACTACTATAATACTGCTCCTATGTACAAGAATATAACTACTATAATACTCCTCCTATGTACAAGAATATAACTACTATAATACTGCTCCTATGTACAAGAATATAACTACTATAATACTGCTCCTATGTACAAGAATATAACTACTATAATACTGCCTCCTAGCTGTGAGGTTGTGTTTCTGTAGCTCTCCTGAGTCTCCTGATGTCTGGAGAAAGCCCAGGGCGGGGCCACCCTGGGTGGGGCAGCTCCCCTAGCAAGGCCCAGGCTCCAAGGCCTACTCTGGGAAACAACTCCCAGACAACTGAGAAAGTGGATGAAAATCCCAAAGTCTCCAGGAATGGAAGTAATGTCCAGTGTGTCAGCAGTCCCAGTGCAAGTCAAGATGGGAAGAAAGTTATTGCAAAGAAAGCAGTAGCAGAAGCAAGCAGAGGTACGGTGCAACAACCTACCAAAGTAATTGTGCAGCATCCAGACAGAATACCTGAATGTAAGAAGAAGCAAGCCGTGCAGCCTGTGCAGACGCCATTACAGGTTACAGGTGTCCCGTCCACTCCACCCTCCTGCAGACAGAGGAGAACGTCCCTGGAGAAACAGACCATGCTGGAGAACATGCAGCGGCCTGTACTGGTGCGGTCTGAGCGGACAAGATCTGGCAGTGGAAACTGCAAAACTGTAGTGAAGGCTGTGGATGAGACCAAAGTGAGACCAGCAGGAAGGCCTCATGGTACCAGTAGTGCGGTCACTGGGAACAAACCGGGACATAGTCCCCAACCTGCAGATTGTGGCCCCATGGCAGTGACAACAGCCGCAGCAGGCCAGAAGTCACAGGCTACACCGACCAGAAGCCATACTGTGAGTAACCAGCCTGCAAAACTACCCAATAATGCACAGAGTGTTACAATGGCTGAGCGAGCACCTGAACTGCGCCTGGCAGACGAGATCCCAGCACTGGTCAGGAGACTGGAGACATTAAAGGCGGGTAAAATATATCTGCAGAGACAGATTGACTGTGCCTATAAAATAAGGGCTGCTAAACCTTGGTTAGAGGAAGGAGTGGACAAGAAGCTGAGCGCACTGGCGAAAGAGCTCGCCGATAACGTACAGGAGACCGAGACTGTACTGGAGCAAATGGGACCGGTGGGAGAATCGTACAGAAACCAGCAGCGATTCGAGGAATACCAGAAGTCACCATCATCTCGCTCTAGGTCTGAACCCTCTCAAGATGGCGGCCAGCAGTCCCATGCAAAGCCTATTCTGCAGCCAGCAAGTTTCCCTTTTAAGGAAGGGAATTTGTATGGGGAAGGAGCAGCTAATGCCAAGCCACAGCAAAGACCTGCAGCAGTTCCTGGCAAGGCACCACAAGTCCCAGCAAGCAGCACTTTACAGCAAGATCATGGACCCCTGCCTGAAGTAGCATCTGTGCAGACACCACAAGTCCCAGGAGGCAGGTCATCTCAGCAGGACTGTGGACTGTTACCTGAAGGTACTGGGGTAGTAGCACATTTGGGGTCTCAGGTTGTGAGTGTGTGGGACAGTCTGGACTCTGCTGTGCAAGTCACCAATAGTGACTATAATAACACTGTGGACTCTGCTGTGCAGGACTCTGCTGCCACTGACTATCCATCTAATATGTCTGAGATTATAGATAATCCTGTATATAATAATGGTGCAGCAGGGGAAAGTGTTTCTCATTCTGGGGGGGATCCTTCACCATCTATGACATTAGACCCCTCTACAGTCCAGTCTCTGGAGTCTGCTGATATCACAGACATAGAGGTTGATGGTGGGGCGGACACAGCACAGTCCAATGTACAGGACTTTCCCCCTCTAGTTACTAATGTAGTAACAGAACCTCGTAGTGCAGGTGCTCAGCAGCCCACACAGCGCCCACAGACACGCCAAGATGGCGGATCTGGCCATACCTCCTCTGGGAATGCCTGGAGCCGCGGTGCTCCTTCTTTTACGTCAGGCACGAACTATACAGGCCAGGCTTTCAAGAGGAGGAATGTAGTCAGGTTTAGGCACAGAGGTGCCAAGGAAGATCTGCCTGATAGAAGGTTTGTGGTCAGAGGGCTCCTATGTACCCAGATGGGCTTCCTGCCGACTGACATCCTGGCAGTGATAAACCTTCCTGACCGCCAGGGGTATGATGTCAGCTTTAAGCTGATGTCTGATCTGGACCGTTTCTGGGCTAATGTCACCAGGTTCAGAGATACTGAGGGTTGGAATAAGTTCAGCTTCATCCCCATCTCTAGGCCAGATACGGCAAGTGTCACCATTGTATTCTGGAATGAGGCCGTTCCCCCTCAGGACATTGTCATCTGGCTCAGGAGACACTGCGACCTCATGTCCGATCTAACTAAGAACAGGGATGAAGACGGGATCTGGACTGGTGGGTGGAAGGTCCTGGTTAAGTTGCGTCAGAACAACAACATAACCCAACATCTGCCCAACTCATTTTTTATTGGCCGAGAGAAAGGCGTCTGCTTCTATGCGGGTCAGCCACGCAGATGCTTTAGGTGTGGGAAGGCCGGTCATATAGCGAGTGTGTGCACCATGGTAAAGTGCAACTTGTGTAATGAAATGGGCCACGTGAGCGCTACCTGCAAAAACATTAGGTGTAATCTGTGTGGTAAGATGGGTCACCCCCACAGGGACTGTCCTGATGCTTGGCACAACATCCATAGGGATATCCCTGATGAGGACTTGCTGGCAGCGGCTGATGACATACAGGAGGAGGAGGAGGCGCTGTTGTCAGGGTCAGTAGTCACTGAGTCAGAGCCCCAACCAGATACAGGTGATACCACCCAGGACCAAGCCCAGTCAGGACCCATTGAGGCGACCATGGAGGTTGTTGACCAAGTTGTACAACCCTCAGTGGCCATCTCTTCTCCTGCCCCAACACCCACCAGTACTAAGAGAAGGAAGAAAGACAGATCCAGCCGTAAGCCTGAGGGTGAGTGGACCACTGTCCAAAAACCAACTAGGATGAGAATAGGTAGCACGGGTGATGTCACAGCAACGGCAAATAGGTTCTATATCCTATCAGAGTCAGACGGAGAAGAGGAACTAGACAGAAAGATCCAACAAATGATGGCAGAGTATGATGAGGAACCAGAGGGCGATCCTCCTACTAAAAGGAGACCCCGCCGAGCTGAGGTGCAGTCTGAATCAGACATGGAAACAGCAGGTCACCAGGACAGCTCTGACTCTGATCTGTGATGGAAGAAAGTGGATCTGTTTTAAGTTTGACCTATTTAGTTTCTACTGTATGTTCTTTAAATTTTCTTCTCCAACAGGTGTGGACTCTTTAAGTTGATTTTGCTTTAAGTATTTTCTTGTTTGATCCTTCTTTGTACATACAAAATGTCTGGAATTACTGAAAGAATTTTTGTTTAATTGTATTTATGTTTGTTTTTACTTTAATAAAAATTGCCTCCTATGTACAAGAATATAACTACTATAATACTGCCTCCTATGTACAAGAATATAACTACTATAATACTGCTCCTATGTACAAGAATATAACTACTATAATACTACTCCTATGTACAAGAATATAACTACTATAATACTGCTCCTATGTACAAGAATATAACTACTATAATACTGCTCCTATGTACAAGAATATAACTACTATAATACTCCTCCTATGTACAAGAATATAACTACTATAATACTGCCCCTATGTACAAGAATATAACTACTATAATACTGCTCCTATGTACAAGAATATAACTACTATAATACTACTCCTATGTACAAGAATATAACTACTATAATACTGCTCCTATGTACAAGAATATAACTACTATAATACTGCTCCTATGTACAAGAATATAACTACTATAATACTGCCCCCTATGTACAAGAATATAACTACTATAATACTGCTCCTATGTACAAGAATATAACTACTATAATACTGCTCCTATGTACAAGAATATAACT